>ML859620.1:33320-44703 GCA_009831015.1 Picea engelmannii
CTTTATTGAGAAGATTTTCCATTCAATGGGAACTGATGATCTCAGGAGAACCTGTTGTGATTCCTTGGAATTGATATCGTTGTCCCTCCTGGTGAAATTGTGTGGTTAATAGTTAAAAATCCATGAGAATGGGGCCCATAGTGTGTAACCATTCAACACCTAGCACAATGTCACAACCGCCCATGTCAATGAAAAACATATGATATTTTAGGTGGTAATCTCCAATTTGAAGATGCAAATTTTCACAACTCCCACCACATTTCATGGAACCACCATTGGGTATCATGATTTAAAAAATTTTAACTGCATAAATATAGTAATTGGTTTCCTAGTCAATGAGACAGTGAATAAAATTATGGGTGCTTCCATTTTCAAAAAGGATGATGACTTTCCTATGCTTAATATAGCCAATGAGATTGAGGGTTTGGGGAGTAGAGAAGCCAGTGAGGGTATACAATGAAATCAATGGTTCAAGTTTTGGTGGGTCAGTTGGCTTAGTAGGCGCATCAGGGGTATCTCTTTAACAGGGGAAACTACAAATTCTTCTTGAGTAACTGGTGCAGACCCCCTATCCCTCTTAAGGGTTGCATGACCTCCTGGTCAGGATCTTCTGGTTCCAGAGATGAAATGGCTCTTCTGGTTCCAATCTGGAACCCTTCGAACGAACACACAAGTCCCCCACAAATTCTTAGTTGGCTTTTCCAAGCACCAAGTGTGATCTCCCACGACACACGACCAAGAGTTGTGACCTTGCACTAAGCCAAAAAGGGCGCTTGTCGTGGACCAAAACTTCACAAGTCAAACGCCCCGTCCCTTTGGCCTTTGAATCCTCGGTCGTCGAAATGCTGAAATATCATGGACCGGGACTCCACAAGTCAAGCGTCTCATCCCTTCGTAATTCAAACCCTCGATTGCCAAAATGCCAAAATATCATGGGCCGAGACTCCACAAGTCAAGCGTCCCATCCCTTCGTACTTCGAACCCTCGGTTGTCGAAATGCCAAAATATGGTGGGCCGGGACTTCACAAGTCAAGCATCCCATCCCTTCGTCCTTCAAACCCCCAGTTGCCGAAATGCCGAAATGTCCCAGCACCTATTCCTTCAGGTTTTTGCATTTTGCAAAATCAGAATGCAAGGGATATCTCTACTCCTTGGAATCCCCAGTTGTCGAAATGCCGAAATGTCCTAGTGCCTATTCTTTTGAGTTTTTGTGTTTCACGAAATCTGGGTGTGAGGGATATCTCTGCTCCTTGGAATCCCCAGTTGCCGAAATGCCGAAACGTCGAAGTGTCTTGGCGTTCAATCAATGGCTCACAATAATCCCTGGGATCTACGGTCCACGTCTGACCTTGTTGTTTTTCTATTTTGTGATTCAGGGTTTTGGGAGACAAGGACGTCTATCCTTCCAACTCATGATACCCAAAATCGCGAAATGGACCAACGGTCTAGAGCTGCCTGTGATTGACGGTTCAGGTCGAATCACGATATTGTGACTTGGGGGTTTGAAGCACAAAGAACTCCTCCTCCCAACTCACGATACCTGAGTTCACGAAATGGACTGACGATTTAGATCTATCTGAGATCGATGGTCACTATTCCTCCTGAGCTTTGGACGTAAAAAAAACCCTCGCCACTAACCTCCTTGAAGCTCCACCTTATCCAATAGCTGGTGGGGTTTCAATATTTTTCCTCAAGGACTCTCCACCATCCATTTAGATCTTCGAGATCTCCCCTCCTGGATCTATGCAGCGTTAAAGTCTGCGCTTCTCCCTCAAATCGGATGGTCTACGGGATCTTCGACCGCGATCCAATGCTTGACGATGTTCTTCCTCCTGAGATTTTACTCACTTCAGACTTAGAAGATTTTATAAGTCTTCGAAGACTCGGTCTTCGTTCCTTCCAGGGAATGAGTTCCTGGATTTCGATAACACTTTCTGACGCATTATACCTCCTGAGCTTTGTCTCGTTCAGACTTCAATTTCCTATGCACTCCTTGCGTTTCAGGGATTTTGATAACTCAGATCCACAGTATTTCTCACAGAGAAATTCCTCCTGATCTCCTTACGTTCCTCTCTGGCTTGATGCACACTTTTCAGAGCTTCCAATGAAGAGAAACAATTGAAACTGGAAAAACTCACAGTTCCATCCACTTGTTCATGTAAACAGAAAATGACAGGAAAATGCACACAGTCCACATAACATAAATTTGGATCAATTTTCAATTCTTTTATATTCACAAGTGCCCAATGGCTACATAATACATTCAAAATTACAGTAACTCAAAACACTGAGATCTCCTGCTAACTCGCAGTTCTCTCTTACAACTACTTTCTCTCTGTATTACAGCTCCCTCTAATTGGGTGTACAAACTTCTACATAACTCAAAAATGTTTCTAGGGTTTCCCCTGGCTACTTGCCTACTCTAAAATTCATTCTACGCTATCTTAGTTTAGTCGCATTCGAGAGATGAAGTGGAAACTCCTGCTCTGTTTACAATTTCAAAACTTGCCTCAAAGGGTAAAATTCAGCACCAGTTCAAGCGTGCCTCCAAAGGTGAATTTCGGTGATGAGTGGAGGCGGATTCTAAAGTTGGTTGTAACTACCCATGTTAAAGTTCTGGATGAACACTAACGTGTTGAGTGGTCCTGCCTCTGTGCGCTTTCCAACGATGCTCCTGCATCATACTCCCCTTGACAAAAAATCATGGAATCCTGTCCATGAGCTCCTCTACTGACTTTCCCTGCTTCTGGATAGCATCTTCGTTTTCCCAACTGGCATCTTCTATTGGGCATCCCTTCCATTTGACTAGATACTCAAAATAAGTCTTCCTCCTGGTTTTCTTGTCAATCCTCTAATCCAGAATCTTCTCCATCTGTAGCTTCTCTGCCACAAGCATCTACTTCTCCTACTGAATCTTTCCTTGATCTTCTGATCCTTCTGTGTCGTGTTTCCTATAAGGGTACATATCTAAGACATTGAATATGGGTGAAATTCCCACACCATCTAGAAGCTCGATCTCATAGGCATTTGCATCAAACTTCCTCAAGATCTTACAGGGTCCTATCTTCTTCATCTTCAATTTGTTATATGTTCCCCTATGGAACCTTTTCTTCCTGAGATGTGCTAAAACCTGATCTCCCACTTCAAATTGAAGTTCCCTACGATGTTGATCAGCTCTATGCTTGTATTTCTGGTTAGAACTCTGTAATTGTTCTTTGATCCGACTATGGAGTCTCTGCATTTCAATAGCAAAATCCTCTACTCCAGCACTTATGATCTCTCCCTGTTCCAAGTTCCTTAACTCAGACACTCCCTTGGGTTGCATTCCATAGAGTATTTGGAATGCGATCCTTCCATTTCTTCTGTTTGGTGAGTCATTGTATGCAAATTCTGCTTGTGGCAGAATCTGATCCCACTGGTTATGGTGTTCAGTAACCAAGTTTCTCAATAAGTTTCCCAAACTTCTATTTACCACCTTAGTCTGCCCATCTGTCTGAGGTGATAAGTTGAGCTGAAGGAAAAATATGTCCCCATCTTTTTCCACAACATCCTCCAAAAGTGACCAACAAATTTTGTGTCTCTGTCTGAGACCATGCTCCTGGGTAGACCGTGAAGTCTCACAACTTCTCTGAAAAACAGATTTGCAACATGTGTTGCATCGCTGATCTTCTGGCATGGGATGAAATGTGCCATCTTTTAAAACCTATCCACCACCACAAATATGGAATTGAATCCCCTTTGTGTTCTTGGCAATCCCAACATGAAATCCATGCTTATTGCATCCCAAGGCCTCTCTGGTATTGGCAGTGGTTGATACAATCCAGTGTTCTGTCTTTTCCCCTTTGCATGTTGGCAGATCCTACATTTGTTCACAAATTTTATCACCTCTGTTCTCATACCTGGCCAATAGTATGAACTAATCAACTATGCAAACATTTTATCATGGCCGAAATGTCCAACCAATCCTCCACTATGCTTCTCCTTCAGAAGATTGTCCCTCATTGAGCATCATGGTATGCACAATTGATTTCCTCTAAACAACAATCCTTCTCGAACCATATACTCTGTCCACTAAATTCTATCTCTCAGTACAGGGATTTCACATGATTCATAGGCCTCCTTGAAAACTGTATCATCACAATACATATCCTTAAGGTGTTCAAACCCCAAGGTCTCCACCTGGAATTCTTGCAGACTTAAACATCTCCTGCTTAACGCATCAAATTTTTTTTTAGCATTCCTAGCAATATGTTTTATGACAAAAGTAAAATTTTGCATAAATTCAACCCATTTTGCATGCCTCTGATTTACTTTTTCTTGTCAGGTTATGAATTGTAAAGCTTGGTTATTGCTGTGCAAGACAAACTCTTGCGGGACAAGATAATGCCTCCATTTCTTCAATGCTTGAATTATGGCATAGAACTCCTTGTCATATGTGGAGTATTTCCTCTTAGTCCCATTGAACTTCTCGTTGAAATAGGCAACAGGTCGATTGTCCTGACTCAGAACTGCTCCTATTGCAACTCCACTTGTGTCACATCTTACCTGAAATGTCTTCCCAAAATTTGGCAAGACCAGAATTGGTCGTTCTGTTATCTTCTCCTTCAGTATATTGAAGCTCCTTTCAGCTTCCTCTGTCTATTTAAAAGACTTGTGTCACTTCTTCACTATATCCATCATTGGTGCACAAATCCCACTTAAGTCTCTAATGAACTTGCTAAACCATGAAAGCTCCTTACCTCAAACATGCTCCTTGGTGATGACCATTCTCTGATCACTTTCACTTTCTCTGGATCCATCTTCAGTTCATTTGAAGAGATCATGAAACCAAATTAAATGAGTTCTGTCTTCATAAAAGATGACTTCTTCAAATTGATCAGCAGCTTCTCCTGTTGTAGCCTCTTCATTACTAGCGTTAGGTGCCTCAAATGCTTCTCTTTAGTCCTGCTAAAGATCAATATATTATCTAGATATACAACCACGAACTTGCCAATGAAATTCTTTAGAATTTCGTTCATCAGCCTCATAAAAGTGTTCGGGGCATTCATTAAGCCAAATGGCATAACCAACCACTCATACAGACCTTCATTCGTCTTAACGACTTTTTTCCATTCATCACCTTCTCTCATCCTGATCTGGTGATATCCACTTTTCAGATCTATCTTAGAAAAGAAATTTTCTCCACTTAAGAAATCCATTAAATCATTCATTCTCGGTAAAGGAAATCTATACATGATGGTGATCTTGTTGATGGCTCTCGAGTCTATGCACTTTCTCCATCCTCCATCTTTCTTTGGGCTTAACACATTTGGTACTATGCATGGGATCAAACTTTCTCTGACTAAACCCTTATCCATCTACTCTTGGACTTGGTTCCTCACCTCCTCATTTTTGTGAGGTGTTAATCTGTATGCTACCTTGTTCGGCAGGATTTCTCCTAGTATCAAGTCGATATGATTAATGATACTCCTGATGGGTGGCAATGAGTTTGGCAGCTCATCCACCACTATATCAAAAAAATTATCCAACAACTCCTGAACTTCTTCAGGTGAATCATCCACTGATGTAATCGTAAGGATGACTCTAGGATTCCTCACCATAGAAAACTGCATCTCCTATTCTTCCTTGATTTCTTTCAGGACTTCCTTCCCACTCATGAGAAGTATGCTTGTGTTGGCTTCCTCTTTCGCTCTCTTCTCCTCCATTGGCAACAACATATGCGTCCTACCGTTCTTCTCCAATGTATATGTATTCTTCCTTCCATCGTGAATGACATTCCTGTCAAACTTCCATGGTCTTCCCAACAAAATGTGGCATATGTCCATGGGAATTACATCACATAGGATTTCATCTTTATATCCTCCTATTTTAATTTCAACCAGGCAATGTTTAGTGATCGTTACCTGGTGTCCTTTTTACAGCCATGAGACTTTGTATGGCCTTGGATGTGCAATTGTCTTCAACTCTAATTTCTCCACCATCTCAGTGGATACTAGGTTGTCAGTACTCTCATTGTCAATGATCACCTAGCATACTTTGTCCTTAGTCTTGCAAGCTATCCTAAAGAGATTGTTTCTCTGCACTGGCTTTTCAATTTCCGCCTCTGGTTTTAAGAAAACTTTTCTCAACATCAGGGATTCTCCATTCTCTGCTCCTTCTGCCTCAAAATCTCTTCATTGTGCTTCTGAAATGTGAGCTTGTCCTCCTTCCTTCTTCTTCTCAAGACATTCCCAAGACATGTGCCCTATCTTTCCATAGTTATAGCACCTTACTCCTCCTCTACCTCTTCCTCTAGAAGAGTTTCTTCCACCATTCTGTCTTCTTCATGAACTTCCTCCTCATTCTGAGTGATTTTGCAGTTTCTCAGCCTCGTCCTTAGACTGATGTTCTCTGTCACGGTTAAATCCCTTACTTTTGCTTGGGACTGAGCCTTTACCTCTTCCTCGCTGGTTCTGTTTTCTGGTCAGCTTCTCCTCTACCTTCAGCGCAAATTGATAAGCATCTTCCACAATCCTCACTGACATCATGCTAAGTTCATCCTAGATTTCATATCTCAAGCCATTTATATATTTGGCAACTCTTTTTTCATCTCTCTCCCTTTGTCCAGTTCTGATGTTCAACCAGTAGAACTCCTCGGTGTACTCCTTGACTGTCATCCCTTTCTGTCTCAGGTTCTATAGCTTCTTGAACAAATTGATATGGTAGTCTTTAGGTATGAACTTAGCCTTCAGTTTGGCTACCATCCTGTCCCAACTCTTTATCCTTTGTTTGCCTTTACTTCTCCTCTCAACCTACAGTTCATCCCACCACAGTGTTGTATGCCCTTTTAGCCTAGTGACTGCCTGCTTCACCTTCTTCTCCTCATCGACATCTTCATAGTCGAAGTGTTTGTCCATGGACCTTATCCAGTCCAACAGTTCTTCTGCATCTAGATTTCCCTCATACATGGGGATCTCTATCTTAGCTCTGCCTCCCAATCTGGCAACTGCTCTCAACAAACGTCCTTCTACAACATCCTCTCCTGCAGCTTCTTCAACCTCAACCTCTTCACTTTCTGCATCATTGACATCCCCAATGTCAGGTGCTCTTATTTGTGATGCTTCCATTATTTCCAATTAGGCGTGAAGCTCTCACATCTCCCTCTCTACAACACAGTTGGCTAAAGGTGGCTCTCGTCTTCTTGGCGGAATTATGTTGACTAACTGTCACAAATAGAGTACAACTCTGATTTCTCTGTCTCCTTCTTTTCCTCCTTCGCCTAAAGTCTACAGACAAAAAATTGATACTCTGATACCACCTGGTGCAGACCCCCTATCCCTCTTAATGGCTGCACAACCTCCCAGTCAGGGTCTTCTGGTTCCGAAGCTGAAATGGCTCTTCTGGTTCCAAACTGGAACCCTTCGAACAACCATATAGGTCCCCCACAAATGCTTAGTTGGCTTTTCCAAGCGTCAAGTGTGAGCTCCCATAGCACACGACCAAGAGCCGTGACCTTGCGCTAAGCCAAAAAGGGCACTTGTCATGGACCGAAACTTCACAAGTCAAGCATCTTGTCCCTAAGTCCTTCAAATCCCCAGTCGCCAAAATATCATGGACCAGGACTCCACAAGTCAAGCATCCCGTCCCTTCGTACTTCGAACCCCTGGTTGCCAAAATGCCGAAATATCGTGGGTCGGGACTCCACAAGTCAAGCGTCCCGTCCCTTCATACTTTGAAACCCCGATTGCCGAAATGCTGAAATATTGTGGGCCGAGACTTCACAAGTCAAGCGTCTCGTCCCTTCATCCTTTGAACCCCCGGTTGCCAAAATGTCGAAATGTCCCAGCACCTATTCCTTCAGGTTTTCGTGTTTCATGAAATCAAAATGCAAGGGATATCTCTACTCCTTGGAATCCTCGGTTTTCAAAATGCCAAAATGTCCCAGTGTCTATTCTTTCGGGTATTCACGTTTTGCAAAATCTGGGTGCGAGGGATATCTCTTCTCCTTGGAATCCCCGATTGCCGAAATTCCGAAATGCCAAAACGTCGAAGTTCCTTGGTGTTCGATCAATGAATCAAAATAATCCCTGGGATCTATGGTCGACGTCCGACCTTGCTATTTCGCTATTTCGCAATTCATGGTTTTGGGAGACAAGGACCTCTGTCCTTCCAACTCGCGATACCCAAAATTATGAAATGGACCAATGGTCCAGAGTTGCCTGTGATCGATGGTTCAGGTCGAATCGCGATCTTGTGACTTCGGGGTTTGAAGCGCAAAGAACTCCATCTCCCAGCTCGTGATACTCGAGTTTGCGAAATGGATCGACGGTTTAGATCTATCTGAGATCGATGGTCACTATTCCTCCTAAGCTTTGGATGTCAAAAAAAACCCTCACCGATGACCTCCTCGCAGCTCCACCTTATCCAACGGGTGGCGGGGTTTTGGCATTTCTCCTCAAGGACTCTCCACCGTCCATTCAGATCTTCGGGATCTCCCCTCCTGGATCTACACAACGTTAAAGCCCGTGCTTCTCCCTCAAATCGAATGGTCTACGGGATCTTCCACTGCGATCCAACGCTCGATGGTGTTCTTCCTCCTGATCTTTTACCCACTTCAAACTTAGAATATTTTCTAAGTCTTCGAAGACTCAGTCTTTGTTCCTTCCAGGGAATGAGTTCTTGGATTTCGATAACACTTTTCGACACGTTATCCCTCTTGAGCTTTGTCTGGTTCAGACTTCGATTTCCCACACACTCCTTATGTTTGAGGGATTTTGATAACTCAGATCCACGGTATTTCTCGCAGAGAAATTCCTTCTGATATCCTTACATTCCTCTCTGGCTCGATGCACACCTTGCAGAGCTTCCAATGAAGAGAAACAATTGAAACTGGAAAAACTCACAGTTCCATCCACTTGTCCATGTAAACAGAAAATGACAGGAAAATGCACATAGTCCACACACCATACATTTGGATCAATTTTCCATTCTGTTATATTCACAATTTCCCAATGGCTACAGAATACATTCAAAGTTACAGTAACTCAAAACACTGAGATCTCCTGCTAACTCACATTTCTCTCTTACAACTACTTTCTCTCTGTATTGCAGCTCCATCTAACTGGGTGTAAAAACTTCTACATAACTCAAAAATGTTTCTAGGGTTTCCCCTGACTACTTGCCTACTCTAAAATTCATCATACGCTATCTTAGTTTAGTCGCATTCTAGAGCCGAAGTAGAAACTCCTGCTCTGTTTACAATTTCAAAACTTGCCTCAAAGGGTAAAATTCGACACCGGTTCAAGCGTGCCTCCAAAGGCCAATTCTGACGCTGAGTGGAGGTAAATTCCAAAATCAGTTGTAACTGCTCACGTTGAATTTCTAGAAGAACTCTCACGTGTTGAGTGGTCTCGCCTCTGTGCGCTTGCCAACGATGCTCCTACATCAGCAACATCCTATGAAATGGCCATAAAAAGTTTTTGTTCCTTACACTTGTGCTCGAGAAAATATTTTTCATTGCAATTATAGAAAATACCCTTGAGTTGGTGCTCAACTATTTCATCCCAAGTTAATTTTTGGACCTTGAGGGGAGTGGAAAGTGGGGAAGGATTGGTGGGTTGAGGGAGAGGAAGAAAATAGGGTTTTTTTTTCTAGGAAAAAACAACTTGTTGGGATTCTTTGTCACATTTAGTAGCTACCAACTACGTTTGAGGGAAAGCCATGAGGACCTGGGTTTAGATTTCATCCTTTAGGCCACTAATAAAGTATTCTCATAAGAATGAATCTATCGTTCCCTCTGTTCTAAAGGCCAAATTATCAAAGGCAGTTATAAAGTCTTCCATTGTACCTCACTGTTTCCACTTAGTCAAATGACCTAAATAGTGGGTGTCAGTGTCAAAGAATTCATAGAGCTCTGCAACAAACTAGGTCCACACAACATACCCCTAACATGCATTTTTACGCCATTGCTACCATTGTCAACATTCACGATCCAGATATAGAACAACATAAAAAAGTGTATCCAACTCATCAGTAATGCCATGTAAAGAGAAATAATTCTCCATTTAAGTGATCCATCCCATGGGGTCAGAGCCATCAAATTTATTGACCTCAACTCAAGGAAGATGGGGTTCATGATGAAAAGAGTTGGATTGAAAGATCATATAATGGGAGGAATCAACACCATCTAAGTGGGATGGTTTTTCTGAGGAGGAAGGCCCTGGGGGCAGTTCAACAACTGGTTGAAAATACACTGGAGGGTGGAAAATTTACCCATGAATTTGGCATCCATGGTGTCAATTTTTTTTCTATACTTGGGTCTAAAATTTTGCAATGTGGGAATTGGTGGAAGCAAGATTAGAAGTCATTTTTTGGAGGGACTCCTTGTTATGAGTGATGGAATCTTGCAGGTATTGGTTGCAAGTGGTGGCCATTTGGATATGAGGGGTTATTGTAAAGGGAAATGGGTGGGTGGGTCCAAAGAAAATAAGGACTTATAAGTGATAGGTACCATGACAATCAGGGAGAAAAGGGGAATACAATGGGAGAGGTGGAAAATAAGGGCGTCGAGAAGGGGGTTGGGTCCACTGATAAAAAAGGGTTAAAAATGAAAGGTACCAATGTGATTAGGACTTGGAGAAGAATCCAATGGGATAGGTCCCGAATAAGGGTGCCGACGTGACCATTTTTTTTACTCCTGCGGAGTTATACTCCGATCTGAATAATACTACTATGGTGAAATGACCAAATTATTAATAGGAAGAAATGTGTAGGAATGTTGCAACCCGAATGTAGGAGGAAATTTTGCATGGAAATAGATCTTATTTCTTCCTTTTCTGCTATGTTTCTACCCCAAGGGTTAGGGTTTTTATGGTTTCTACAGACAAGTCTTTTCCTTGTGCTATATATCTATGATATACATGTTGGGTCGAACAATAGTACTCAACCCAATATCTCAGAACACCAACTAAGGAGGCTAGACCGTACCCTTAGTCATACCACTTGATTACCTAGGTACTATAGAGTATCTTTCCAACTATTGTTCTCATTGGCACTATAGTAGTCAGGTGACTGATCAATTGGTCTATGGAGGGTTTTAGGATACCTAGGCCAGTCCGTATATAGATGTTTTATGATGTGACACCACTCTAAGGGGTACCAACAAGGGTTATAAGGGTGGCCAACAATGTGTGCTTAAGTACCTCTTGTATTTCCTACATGTATGCTTCCCTATCAATGGATTTATGCGTTGAACGCAAAATCTCTGTAGTTTTAAGATGCTGAAATATGTATCTACCCTGAAAAAATTTAACCTACAATTCCTACCAATAAAAGTGCTCTGATACCACTTGTAAGGTACCATATCTATTATAATAGCAGAAAACAAAAATATTGCAGAGAATAA
>WSFP011406721.1:0-25375 GCA_009831015.1 Picea engelmannii
CACCTTAATGACTACACTAATCCTAGAACAATGTATGTCATTTGTTATGCTCACTTTAACTCCAAGTTTCCATATGTCACATTTATTCTTGTGATAGCCCTATATTAGAGTGTGTTTCCTCTCTCGCTCATGTTCACTCTTAGTCGGTTTATGTCAACTCACGCCTTTTTCCAATGCCATGCCAGTGCCATCAACTTCTTTCTCTTGCCTTTGTTAAAACTACCCTAACACGACAACCTCCCATCTTTACCTTTTCATCTATCTTCCATACTTTCCATAAGAGATCATGTTGCTAATCCTACCTCACTTGTGGTAAGATGCCAACCTCTGTGATGTAGGTATCTAGCTAAACATGTTCCTACACAATCCTACCTCACGTATAAGTAAGTGCAAGTATCTCCTATTCACTCTTAATCTTATCAATGATTTTATTGTTGAGATGTTATTATTATTGTTAGACTCACTCATGGTTTACTTACATGTTCTAGTTATTGTTCCATTAATATAATAATTAGAAATTGTTCATCTCTAATATCCTAATTTAACCATTGCATCATTTACATGATAGTTAAGATTATTTCTTTTTATTTCCTTATTTACATTTCATAGTTTAGTTTCTATCATTATTATGAAGCGATTAAATTTGCTTGTTCCCCCATGTCAAAATTGTGTGTTTAACATGCAATGTTTGTCTACCAAACTTTCTTTCTCATTTGTCTTCTACTTGCCTAACATTACACTAATCCACATAGCACACCTTGTAGTTTTACCTTATGCTAATTCTCAAGGCATAGGGGTCTTCACATGTACCATGGGATATATAGGCCTAGTTGATGGAGGATTCCCTCACAACAACAATGTATTGGCGTACATTGCAAATACCCTCATATTACCCATATATAATTTCTTGCATTGCTCATTCTTTGCATCTTGCTATTATTCACATATTATGGATAGAAGTTCCTATAAGGTGAGGTAAAATGTATAGAATCTTCTTTTTTCATAAATTATCTAGCATTCATTCTTCGGTTACAAATGCCCTTCAATCCTCCCTAGATCATTATAAATCCCTCTAGGATCACCATCAAGGCTTTGTCTAGTTTCAAATTGGTGACTGACTTTGGTTGTATATGGACAAACAATGTTTTAAGGGGTGGCATCATAAAAAAATCAAGCCTATTTGCTATTGTCCCTATATTGTTCTTCAAGATATTAATGACAATGGTTGTCATTAGTATTTCCCTTCCTTGCTACACATCCATAATATCATTTATGTCAATCATCTCAAGCTATATGAGCCATCTATTCTGGAAGAGGAAGTTCAAGTCTGCCACTTAGCAGATAATATCCATACACTAGTGGACCTGCACACCTGCTACATTTTTCATCAATGAATTACTTCCTATCTTGTTGAATGCCAAGGTCACCATCCCACTCGGGAAAAATTGCTATCCTAACTTGTTTTTAAAAAGAACTTCTTGCATCTTGTTGAGAAAGTAGAGACATTGTAATATGGTATACCATATTACAATGTAATATGGTATTACCATATGTAATATGGTATTACCATATGTAATATGGTATTACCATATTACATTGTAATATGGTAATACCATATCTCATGTATTTTTCTTTTTTAAAAACTTAAAGGACGCGACACAATATCGACGATAGTTCATCAGAAGGCAATTTTTTTTGAACAACTGTGGAAATAACAACGAAATTTCGTCGCACTTTGCTACGGTTTTGCATTGCACATACAACATCTGCGTCATAATTTTTGTCTCTGCCATAAATTTTCATCGCAATTGCCACGCTTTTGCGTCACAACTTTCCACAGTTGTTTTTACCTTTGCACAGTTTTTCGTCCCTATTGCGACGAAGTTTCATCAGTATTGCGATGATTTATAAGGTAAACCTATCCTGATGGTGATGACACGTGGAGGGCTAATTTTGTCGTTGTTTCCACAAACATCTGGTTCGTGGATATAGCGACGAAAAATAGTCTTTTCTTTCATGGAAATTGTGACGGATAAGTGTGGCAATAGCAACAAAAAACCATGTAAAATTTGGTCATATGTAATAATGATATAACGACCCTCCTCACCCTAAAATTGATAGTTCTCACAAGCTTCCCATGGACAAGAAGAGAAAAAAAAATGTAGGACAAGGGGAGAGCCCGAAATTGAGAGTGAGAACATGGAACTTGAGCATGATCTGGATAGCGTGTTGTGCAACCTTGATTATCCTGGAGAAGAGATCCAACATATTCATCCAATAGACATAGCTGATACTGAAATTTTTTACGAAGATGAATCCTTTGTGTTCCAGAGCGTTTTTTTTTATAGCGAGTCTAAAATATTAATTATTGAAAAGAGAGATGTAAAAAATAACAAAGGAAAATCTCATTCAGAGGTTAACCTTGTGAACATGCGGTCGTCCCAACTCTCTCGACTTCACAGAGAAATCGGAGATGCTCTTGATGATTCCATTGGAGGCATTGAGGCCGAGAATGCCAGACTGAAGGACCAAGTCAAGGAATTGGAAGAATCGTTGATTCCTATGCCATTTCTTTCCATTCCTTTAGAAATAGCCATGCCCTCCACCGCTGCAGCCAAGTTAAAAGGATCCTCCAACCTCCTCACATCGTGTAGAGGATATGTGGAGAATAATATCAAGAAAAGAATGGAGTTGATTGTTGAGGCGTGGGAAACATCACAAAGCATGGCTTCCCTTGGAATGAGGGCACATACTTTTCTCAAACATTTGCACGTGGATTTAAAAAATGAAGAAAATTTCTATTTATACGCGGTCCTTCCTTTTGGCACCCATGTCAACAACATGACAGAAGTGATAAGAAGACGACACGATCTCCCCTCCAAAAAATGGATCACTCAATTAAATGCATGCTGGAAAGATAAAGTGAAGAACCTGCATCTCATTGTCCAATCATGTGAACAAGCCATATCAAAGAAGGAAAAATTATTCACAAAGCTGACCAAAATAGACTTAGCCAGAAGGATGAACGAGGTCCAAGACCCCAATGTAATCATCAACTCCTTTCCCTTAACTAAGAAAGCCTTTGATAAACAAGTTGATATTTTTAAGGCGTTGTCTTTAGAAAAGTTTTACAACATCCTTGAATATGGTGAAGATGACGTGGACAATTGGCTAGTCAACTATTCGGTACATAATGAAGAAATTTATCAAGATCTCCATAATCTTTCTATCGATCTAGGGGAATTAGAAAAGGAACTTTTCAACATAAAAATCTGGAATGAGATCAACGTCGCCCCCTTGAGAAGCTATATTGAATAATGGGTCAAAAGGGAATTGAAGCAGGTCATCGACAAAAGGCAACAGGCAATTGGCACGATTCCAATAGTTGTTGACGACAACGATAAAAAGGAATCAACAAGAAAATAGCAAAAGGGATGATATGTACCATCATTGTAAGTCTATACTAATCACATCCTACTTTTTTTATTAATCCAATTATTCCACCTTTTTAAATAAAAATGTCTAGCCAAAGATTGATACCTTTCAATTTCTTCTTTTCAGGTATTACACTCTACCGCCGCCCACTTCTTATTTCCAAAGTCCTATTTCTTGTACATATTTATCTTATGGTCCGCGAGAACCCCAATCCCAGTCTATATGACAAATGCATTTAAATTTTCAGGAATATGTAACATACAATATTATTTTTTGATATATTTCAAATAAAACTATTTTTTATCTCCTTTTATATCTATTTTTTTTATGTGTTCATAAATTTTTATATTCAACTATGTAATGTCAAGAAATTGTGTTTATTTGATTTGAATATATTTTTCTCCTGCTATGCATATAACTTTTAACATAGCAAAATGGATTATATAGTTTCAATAAATAAATGGGACTCTAGAGGCCACGTGTCATTTACTGCATGGATACCACCTATGCTTCATATTGCTTGCCACATCTTCGCTAAAGTTTCTATCTGCCTTCGCTACTTTTTCCCCATCCCTATTCATTTATTCCCAATTCAAGGCAGCATGGACTACGCTGCCATGCAACACTTGTTCTTAATAATGTTTTAAGAAATAACTATTTTAGTTGTTCTTCTCCTCCCTATCTCTCTCAGGCCCAAAATATTCTTTCAACCTTTCATTATCTTATAATATTTTTTAATTACTTTAATTTCTTTATTATTTTATTTCATATTCCCGTTATCATATTCTATATCTTTCTAATACCTTATCTTAATCATCACACATTTCAATATTTTATTAATTTTCTACCTCATATTAGGACTATTTTCACTTTAATTATCATATTATTCTAACATGTTATTTTAATATTTTATTCTTATTAATGTTTTTAGACATAATGACTTTATTATTTGACTAATTTCCTTCTTTCTCCTCAATTGTAATCTTTTAATTTTTTCTTTAAATACTATTCATTTTTACACTTTTTTAAAGTCTTGGAGTTTCAATTGTTCCCGATGATGGGTGGAGTGTCCACTAGAAATGTTGGATGTTTCAAAACTTTATACATAATGTTTATCCAGAAAGCACATGCATATTATGACTAATTGTGAAAATCTACACACTTGTATAAAAAAAATCAAATCAAAGGAAAACAAATTAAACCACAATATTTTTGAAGAAATTAAACAATTAAAAAGGCTAACCTTATGATGATAATGACAACAATTAACATTCGTTGAGACTAAATTTGGTCTATTAGCACCTTAAGAAATGTAATGAATTACTTGATTTGCTTTAGATTTTATTTATGTGCTCTAAACCTTCCTAAATCACCATAGTTTTGATGAGTTATAAGGCTAGGAAGGTTGGTATTGTAACAAATTTGTGATTTAATGTGTTTGTACATAGCAGAATCTAAGAAAAAGTTTTTTTCATAGTCAAACTATTTAGTGTCACAAAGATCACAAATTCTTTCGAAGAGGTTTTAAGGATTATCCAATGCCCTATTTCACTATGGAGCTCATGAAAATTTGCTTTTATTTTACAATGTTGTTTTTCTTCTAGTTTTGATTTTAGGATTGATCATCTCGTTATAATATCTTAATTTTCTTTATAAAAAAGTTGTAATATTACTATCAACACTTTTATGAAATTAATTAATTATTAATTATAAAAATAAAATGGTAATATGGTATTGCAAATTGAAAATTATTAAACAATAATGATAAAAAAATATAAAATAGGTAGATAAAAAATATGAAATTGATATGTTTTAAATAGGTGTACATTGTTGAACTTTCTATGTTTCTTAACTTACATAATTTAACTATTAATAATTAAAAAATCTTCTTAACTTATATGATTCGAGTATTAAATAATATAATATAATATTTTGAAATAATTTGTATTGAATTTAATACAAATTTGCGTTTTTTTAATTAGCAAGTAAATAATTAACAAAGTTTCTTAACTTATATGATTCGAGTATTAAATAATACACAAAGTTTCTCAACTTATATGATTCGAGTATTAAATAAAAATATATATTTTTATTTTTTTTAAATAATTGGCATTGAATCTAATATAAACTTGTGTTTTTTTAATTAGCAAGTTAATAATTAACTGGCTCTGTTCATGACAAACTAAAATGTGAACCACATGAACATGCAAATGAATATGCGGTGAGGAAGGAGATTTTTTTGAATACCTGCAACTAATGGTGGATTAATGGTGGCTTTTTCCAGTTATGTTGGGTTAATGGTGGCTACCTTCTGATAAAGCAGGTCAAGGGGGGTCATGTTGTTGGGTACTGGCTCTCGGGAGTAGGTTCATGTTTTGATTTTGATTTTTTATCTGTGTTTTGGGTGTTAGATTCTTCATTTTGTTTATTCGACTATGTCTGGAGAGTTGGCAGATGCTTAACTAGGTGGCTGGCTATTTTTCTTAACTATTTTTGGCGGTCATCCCTTAATAATTGTTGTGACAATGTGTTTAATGAGGCCTTTCTTCTCAGATAGTGCTCTTTCTACCTTACTTACTTTCATTTCACTGGGATCATCGTTCTGGGTGTACTGTTCAGGCTTCGCGATTCGAGGTTTTTGTAGTGGAGGCTAGGTTTCAATCTTTCTCTACTAGTTTGAAGATTCCAATGAAAGAAGCAGTCATTAGTGCACTAATGAGTATGTCTGACGAGGAATCCTGGAGGAAAGTTGGCTTGTTTAATCCGACGAGTGCATTTAATAAGACATATGGCATGTCAATCTCTAGTTTATTACCCTTGGACCCTATGTTGACCGCCAACCCGTCTAGATTGAAGTTAGGGGGTGATTATCCTTCAACATCGCTCTTTAGTGGTTGTTCTGAGCGCTCCCCAAAACAACAATTTGTTTTCTCTGTAGGTGTGGTGTAGAACAATCGTGGTGCTTCACTAGCCCATAGGGGTGGTCAAGCCACTGTCATTAAGCCTGTTATTAGAAGAAAAGGAAGTTTGAAGCCTTGGGTCACAAACAAGACTAGGAGAACGATGGTTCTAGGTGATGACCTAGGACTGGACGAGGTGGTAAACCTTTCCTTGACAGCTTTAGTTGGCAAGTTTTCCTATCGTTCGAAGTGTTCCACTTCTCTTAACGACTGGGTAAATATTCATTGGTTACCTCTTCTGGGTTATGAACCAAAGACTTTTTTCCTCCCAAGGGGTTGGTTCGGTTTCAAATTTCGCATGCCGAAGGATGCTACGAAGGTTTTGGAAAAAATTTGGTCCTTTGACGTAGGTAGTTTGATGCTAAAGAAGTGGAAGATCTCTTTTGACCCGGCGCAGGATTATTTCCAGTTCCGCCACCTTTGGGTACTTCTTCCCGGCTTACCTTTGAACCTTTGGAATGAAAAATCTTTAACTGCCATAGGTAACGCTCTAGGTCGTTTCATCCACATCGATGGTTTGTCACTACAAGCTCCAGAAAGAAATCTGGGTAGGATCCTAGTTGAGGTTGCCATTCATCAAGTCTTACTAGAAACCCTAGATATACAGTGGCGTGGTCATGTCATTTGTCAAAGGTTGGATTACCTGGGCCTTCCTTTCCGATGTACCCTCTACCGAAAAACAGGACATCTGTGAAGTGCATGTCAGGGATTTGTGGAATAAGAAGAGTTAGAAAACTCTCGACTCTGGAAGGCGTCCAGAATTGACTCGCTCGACATGGATTCTTACGTACATGAAGGTGTTCTTGATGATCTCGGGGACCCTCCTGTTCTTGAGGACTCATTGACTGTTACAGGTAAACTAAGAGTACTCTGTCCCTTTTTTTATTTCTCGCTTACTTCCTGGGAAAGGTTGGATTTGGATTCTTTGTCCTCTCCGAGGCACGATCATGCCTTACCTTCCTGTGTAGTGGAGCTAGATAAGGGGATGGAATCTCCAACTCGGGGACCTACTCCATAGCCTAGGGGGAACATGAATGATTCATGTCTTGATAAGGGTTTTTTCCCATCGGGGGACCCAATGTTCTGGTATGTATACTTCTCTCAGCCTTTCGCATTCTACTGGGGGTCAGTTTTCTTCGGTCCTTGATGCTCCTGTGGATTCTAGGGTGGAAAAAAATGAGGGGGAATAAGGGCCTTTGGTCATCTCAGGTTACAAGGAGTTAGAACCTGGGGATTTCTCTATGGGGGAAACATTGGAATCCCCAGTACTCATTTTCTGGGAGGTGAATGCCTTGGTCCCATTACCTACCTATCATGACAGGAATGTTATCAAACTCCTGGGACTCTCTAAGGTTTTGAGGAAGTCAGGTTCTTTGGGTGGTGGTTGAGGATAGGGTTATGCCTGGTCTAAGGGATTGGGCTTTGAAACTTCTCCTATTAAGATGAGAAGTGCTCGTAAAAAGTATAATTGCACTATTCCTGGTTCGAAACCTTCTTTTTATGTTGTCAATGACTTCAGGGAACTTAGAGGAATTAAATCCCTTTCTAGGGAAAAACCATGATCATTCTCTCTTTAAATCTTAGAGGGGTGGGGGGGACCCTCATATAGGCCTCCATGCGAAGACTGCTTCATAATTCTAAACCTGATTTAATTTTCCTTCAAGAAACTCTTGTTGACGAGGAGAGAGCTCGTTTGTTTATCCATAAGCTCATCCCGGGTTGGCTTTCATGTGTCGTTAGCTTTGTTGGTAACTCTGGGGGTCTTATGGTGACGTGGGACCCAAAAAATTTTGCTTTGGAGCCCACTTTTTGTTGCGGGGGTATTTTTTTAACAGGTCTCTCTTTAGAAAATGATAAGAGTATATGTTTACTCAATGTTTATGGCCCATGTAATGATAGAAGATCTTTCTGGGATCGGGTGGTGGCAAGTGATTTACTGGCTTCTGAAAATATTATTGTTGCAAGTGATTTAAATTTTACTATAGGTGTTGAAGAGATCTAGGGAACTGCGGCTCAACTGGACAACTTAGCTTGTTTTTTCAAACAACTCATCCAGGACAACCTTTTAGTCTATCTACTACCAGATGTTTTGACTCCTACATGGAGAAATGGTGGAACAGGGGTAGATAGAATTTCTAAGAGGTTGGACCAATTTTTGTTTTCTAAATCCTTTCTAAGTGAATTCAGTCCATACTATTCTTGGGTGGATCTTCCTTTCTTCTTGGATCATGCATCGATTTTTGCTCAGTTTGATCTCCAACCATATCAGGTGCCTACCCTTTCAAGTTAAATATGACCTGGTTAGCGGAGGATGATTTCTTTGTGATGGTAAAATAAGTTTGGGTGAATCCAGCCTTCCCGGTGGAGTCAGATATTCAACACAGATTGGTGTGGAAACTTAAAGTCTTAAAAAATTAGATTAAAGTTTGGGCTAGGCGTCGAAGCCGGGAAAATATCCTTCGACTTGAGACTTTGGAGGAGGATCTTCGGGTGGCATCCTCTTTTTTATGAAGAGATGGTTTAAACCATATAGCTGAGTGTCACTTAAAATCTTTGGAAATTGAAATAAATACTTTACTCCTCCAGGATGAGGAACTTTGGAGACAGAGGAGTAGAGCGATTCGGCTGAAATGTGGGGATTTAAATACAAAGTTTTTTCACAACTATGTCAATTCTAATAGGAATAAGAAACACATCTAGGGGATCGTTGATGAGTTTGGACAGTCTCATAGGGGGCAGGCGGCTCTAAAAAAAGAAGCTTCTAGGCACTTCAAAGGTTTGTTTAAAGATGATGACATGTCCTCTCCCGCTGAACAATTAAATTTGGTAAATTTATTCTCCAATTTTGTCATGGAGGAGGATTCTATTCTTATTGATCGCCCTTGTACACTACTAGAGACCTTGGATACACTAAATTTGTTCGCAAAATACAAAAATTCCAGGCCCGGATGGCTGGATGGTTGAATTTTTCCTCCATTTCTTTGACATCCTAGGGGACGACCTAATGGAACTTGTTGAGGACTCTAGGATTAGAGGGAAGGTACAATTCTCGCTAAACTCAACCTTTCTGTATTTGATACCAAAGGTGAATAAACCTGTAAAATTTGGTGACTACAGGCCTATCTCACTCTACAATTTATGCTACAAGTTGATAGCAAAGGTGATAGAAAACTGAGTCAAGCATGTCTTCTCGAGGGTTTTTTCTAATGAAAAACTTGGTTTTTTAAAAGGCAGGAAGATATTGGACACCATTGGAATGGCTCAAGAGTGTATTCATAGTATAAAACAAAAGAAGAAAAAGGCTCTTATCTTGAAACTTGATTTAAAAAGAGCATATGATTGCGTAAACTCGGATTTTCTCCACTTAATTCTCATCAAAACGGGCTTCAATCTACTTTCAACCAACTTGATCATGAGTTGTGTTGTCAGCGCCTCGTTCATTGTTTTGATAAATGGTGATAATTCTTCTTTTTTTCCAGAGTGAACATGGGCTTCGACAAGGTTTCCCCCTTCCACCTCTTCTTTTCATCTTAGTTATGGAAAGTATAAGATTTTTGCTGAGAAGGAGCCTTTCTGAAGGTGTTTTATCGGGGGTTAAAGTTTCAAGGGTTATCAAAATCCTTCATCTTATTTATGTAAATGATATCTTTATCATGTCAAAGGATTCTCTAGAAGAATGGATGTTGATTAAATCATTGCTGGATCTTTTCTGTTGTGCTTTGGGTTTCAAAGTAAACTTAGAAAAGTCAACTTTCCACCATTCGAGTTTACTTCGGGAGGATTTTGAAAATATAAGGGAAGCCTTTTCAATCAATTTTGTCGAGCTATTAGAGGGATTTAGGTACCTGGGTTACTTCATTAAAGTGGAGAGATCCACCTTTGAAGACTGGAGGTATCTTTTAAAACAATATGAAAATAGGACCAATCACTGGTGCAATCGATGGTTATATCTTGAAAGTTGTTGCACTCTTGTAAAGGTTGTTTTATAATCACAGTCAGTGTACTGGATGGCCTTGGCAACGATTCCATCTTCTGTGCTCTCAAAGATCCGGTCTTTAATCTTTGATTTTCTCTGGTCGGGTGTAGGTTCAAACCAACATTTTCATCTGGTTAGTTGGGAGGTGATTTCCAAACCAAATTTTGTTGGTGATTGGGGCCTTACGAACATTTTCCACTTCAATCGTGCCTTAGCCACGAACTCCTTATGGAGGGTGTTAATGAAAGATAGTATTTGGCAAAGGGTGATCAAGGAAAAGTATATTCCCTATGTTTATGTTTCTACCTAGCTTAGATCAACTACTATAATTCAACATCTGGCCTCACAAACCTGGAAGAATTTGTTGAAATCGCTTCCACTCATCACCCATTGGCTCAGCTAGAACCAGGAAATGGGCACTCAGTTTTGATTGGCATGGACAAGATTCTGGGTATGGATGATTCCTCATTACTATCCCAGGAACTACTTGTGGCCTTAAAGAATAACTATATATGCTATATTTATCAAGCCAGAGCTCAATCTACATCGGGCTTCATTACGGAACAATGGAAAAGAGGTTTAGCTTTGGTTCTTTCTGGATTTTTTGCTACAGAATGGTCCTCTTTTTGTAAGGCCCTGGTTTCTTCTGGTATTCTTCTACATCCTACAGAAGACTTTCTCCTTTGGATTGGAGGAGATCATTTGGGACTGATCATTGTTAAAAATGTATATAATTCTTTGGAAAAGAATTTTTGGCCCCATTAGGATGCAGGGTGGCAGAAACATTTGTGGTCATGGGACCTTCCTTACAAAATAAAACTGTTTTCATGGCTGGTAGTTCAAAATAACTTTTAACTTGGGAAAACCTCCAGAAAAGAGGTTGTGTAGGCCCTATATTATTCCCTTTATGTTCTTTGGATGTAGATACAAGGTTACATCTGTTTGTACACTCCTCATTTTCTCAAAATCTTTGGCAGATTATTACCGTAACTTACAGTCTAAACACAAACTGGAGTGGTAACTCTATTTCTAGTTTTTTTTACACTTGGACAAAACATGAGAAATATTTTATTTTCCTTACCTCGTTGGTTTTTTGGTACATCTGGCTAGAACGAAATTCATGCATCTTTGATTCTCGCTCCCCATCTTTATTGGGGACTGCTTGTAAACTATTGGGTTTTTTAGAAAACTCAAGTGGAAGGAGGCCACCAAAAAGGAAGTTTCTTAGACTAAAAAAACACCTGCTATAACTTCAGATTCTATATCCTCGTTTGATGGAGAGGCACAAGAAAATGGCCTTGTTAGTGGGGCTGGGGGAATTATAAAGAAATATGGAAATATTATTTATAGGTGGAACCTAAACTGTGGACTAGGCACAAACACTAGGGATGAGCTCCTGGGAGCGTCGGCTTCATTAACTTTTGCTATATGGTTGGGCATTGAGCATATAAAAGTCCTGGGAGATTCAAAAAATATGATATATTGGCTAAATAATAGGGAGAATCTTCAAGTCTCCTCGTTGTTGGGTTGGTCGGACCAGGTGCGGGCATTAAAACTTACTTTCAACTGTATCAGTTTTGCTCACATCGACGGGGAGGAAAATGAAGAGGCAGACACTCTTTCAAAAAACGTGCTTCAAATGGCAGAGGGAAAGATTCAATTCAACAAATGGATCGATGGGCACGAGGGTCCTCCTCACTTTTTACACCTATTTTTATGATGGAGTTAAATTCAATTTTTTGGTTGCTTTTTGCTATTTTGTAGGCTTGGTGGGCCCCCTCTGTAGCTTTTATACGTAGCTCTTTAATATTTGTCATAGCTATGTAAGAGTTACTGTATAGTTATTAAATCACTTTAAGGTCTGCTTGTTAATATGATGCATACCCCCCTTCCCTCCTAAGGGTTGCGCGACCTCCTGATTTAGGATCTATCAAGAAATTGAGTTTGATTGACTCTTCAGTCCCTCAAGGACCTTCAATCGACTGAATAGGGACTCTTTCCCTTAATTCATAGGTCATATGGAACCCGCATGATTATCCTTAACGCTTTTAAATCCTCAGCGTATTTAGGTGCTAGCTCTCCTAGTTAAACCCCTCTCTTTACGTGACCAAGGCTGTGACCAGTCGCCTAATCGAAAGGCGCATCGCGATTTCGTGTATCGGGCCTTCACATATGAGTCACCTCGACTCTCCTGATTTCTAAAATCCTGAAAGGATCCTAGCATGTGCTAGCCCCTCTATCCTCCTTCACTGATGTGCCCCTTCGCTATGACCATGGGCCAATCTTTCGGGCATTTCGCGATTTCACAATTCGCGACTTTGCGTCTCACGAAATTCACTTTCTCGTCCTTCCAAACCTCGAACTTGCGAGTTTTGTTTGATATTTGTCATAGCTATGTAAGATTTACTGTATAGTTATTAAATCACTTGAAGGTCGACTTGTTAAGATGATGCATACCCCCCTTCCCTCAGGGTTGCACGACCTCCCGGTCTAGGATCGGTCAATAAATTGAGTTTGATTGACTCTTCAGACCCTCAAGGACCTTCAATCGATTGAATAGGCCCTCTTTCCCTTAAGTCATAGGTTATATGGAACCCGTGGGATTATCCTTAACTCTTTAAATCCTCAGCATATTTAGGCACTAGCTCTCCTAGTTAAGCCCCTCTCTTTACGTGACCAAGGCTGTGACCAGTCACCTAATCGAAAGGTGCATCGCGATTTCGCGTACCGGGCCTTTGCATATGAGTCACCTCAACTATCCTGACTTCTGAAATCCCAACAGGATCCTAGCGTGTGCTAGTCCCTCTATCCTCCTTCACTGATGTTCCCCTTCGCTATGACCGTGGGCCAATATTTTGGGCATTTCACGACTTTCCATCTCACGAAATTCACTTGCTCATCCTTCCAAACCCTGAACTTGCGAGTTTTGTTTTTCAGATAAACGGTCCACAATCCCCGCGATCCAATGGTCCAAATCTCCTTTTCGCGTATCGGGACTTCATGTTTCGTGGAGTTGCAAGGATGATCACTTCTCTCCTCCGATCCATGATATCCCGAAATTCATGTGTGCTAGATCAATGATTCACAACTCCCCATGATCTGACAACTCAGATCAACTCTTCACAAATCGAGACTTCACATTTCGCGAAGTTGGAAGACCGTTCACCTCCCTTCTCCTGATATACAAACTCCCAATATCTCACTGGACGATCAACGGTCCAGATTTCTCCTTCGATCAACGACTATGATCAAATTGCAATTTTTCAATTCATGAGTTCTTATAACTCTACCTTTTGACTTATTTGAGTCACGAGTTAGAGAAATGTTGATCTCTCGCCATGTTCCCCCCTTGACGATGGACGGTTCCGATGATTTTGGAACTTCGTAAGATCGATTCTCATGTACACTTTCAAAGCTTTAATGTTAGTGTACTTTACCTTGATCGGATGGCTACAATGCTTAGGCGTGCAGATCGGATGGCTAAGATCCTTTATTTGCGCTCTAATTGAACGAATGATATATTTTCTCTGGCGCTCAGATTGAATGGTTGATATCTTTTCCTTTTTTATTTCCCCTCATTGTCTGGACACTGATCGGATGGTCCAGATCTCTCCCCCTGAGCTTATGCTTTCTTCAGACTTAGAAGATTTTCGAAAGATTCAAAGGATTCGACCTTTTTCCTTCCTGCGATTCCATTTCTTGGATATCATACACACTTCTTGTAAAGTGTTATCCCTTCTGATATTGATCTCCTCAAAGGTTTCGATATCCCAAGCACTAATTACTTTTCTGGGAAATTTGTCAAACTCAGATTTAAATATTTCTTGAAAATAATTCTTCTCACCTTCCTTGTGTTCCTCTATTCCAATCCTTCGACTTATTACGGACTCTCTTTGACATTGAGTTGAATTCTGGATATGTGCACTCCTTGCAGCAGATTCTTATGCAAGATCTGGATTCTTGTGGACAAATGTGCACTCCTTGCAGCAGTCACTTTGCACTACCTGCAAAGGAAATCTTATGTTATTTCTTCTGAAATTTACGAGTTGAAACAGACCCTGTCAACGCACTCCTTGCGGACTGTGTGGACACCTTGCACTAGCTCACGAAGAAAAGCAATTTAAATTTTATGCAATAATTTCAAAACTACATACACTCGTAGCAAGATTCATTCTTTCTTGAAAATATTAACGACAACAACAGGGAAATTGCAACCAATATTCACACCATACATTGCATCAATTTTCCTCTGTTATCTTCATTCAAAATAAAAATTGGCTACAGCTAAATCAAACAACAATTACAAACTTATAATTCTCCTACTAGCTCGCAGCTATTGTAACCCTTCTTTAGGGCGTAAAAAACCTCTCTTTATACAAAAGAAACAAACTAACTGCTACCTAATTGTGGTTACATCGAGACTAGGGTTAAATTCCCAGGTCATGCGTGCTCATTCTATCTACGCGTGTGATCTTTCCTTTTATTGTTTTCTATCATCTTCAAAATATTTGTAGTACTAGCTATTATTCGAGAATCTGGATTGGTCCTCAGGTGCTGAGTTGTCCTACCATGTGTACTTGTTGACGATGCTCCTGCATCATACTCCCCTGGGAAAAATTTCATGGACTCCTGCACCGACTTTCCATTCTTCTAGATATCAACTTCACTCTCCCAACTGGCATCTTCTATTGGATGTCCCTTCCACTTGACCGGATACTCAAAATAGGTCTTCCTTCAGGTCTTCATACCAATCCTCTAATCAATGATCTTTTCCATCTGTGGCTTTTCTGCTATAGGAATTTGTTTCTCCCACTGAATCTTCTCTTGATCTGTTGATCCCTCTATTTCATCCTTCCTATAATGATATAGGTTTGAGACGTTGAATATGGGCGATATGCCCACATCATCTGGCAGCTCGATCTCATAGGTGTTTGCATCAAACTTCCTCAAGATCTTACATGGCCCTATCTTCTTCATATTTAGCTTGTTATGTGTCCCCCTAGGAAATATCTCCCTCCTGAGATGTGCTAGAACCTCATCTCCTACTTCAAATTGAAGTTATTTACGATATTGATCAGCTCTGCGTTTGTAATCTTGTCTAGAATTCTGCAACTGCCCTCTGATCTGGCTATGGAGCTTATGCATTTCTATAGCAAAATCTTATGCTCCAGCGCTCCTGATCTCACTCTGTTCCAAGTCTCCCAACTTAGATACTCCCCTGGGTTGCATTCCATACAATATTTGGAACAAGCTCGTCCCAGTTCTCCTGTTTGGTGAGTCATTGTATGCAAACTCTTCTTGTAGAAGAATCTGATCTCATTGATTATGGTGCTCGGTGACCAGAATTCTCAATAATTTTCCCAAACTTATGTTTACCACCTCAATATGTCCATCTGTCTGAGGGTGATAAGATGAGATGAAGAAAAAATATGTCCCTAAATTCTTCCACAGTGTTCTCCAAAAATGACCAACAAACTTTGTGTCTTTTTCCGAGACAATGCTTCTGGATAGGCTATGAAGTCTCACAACTTCCTTAAATAAGATATTCAAAACATGTGTTTCATCACTGGTCTTATGGAATGGGATAAAGTGTGCCATCTTTGAAAATCTATCCACCACCACAAATATGGAATCGCATCCTCTTTGCGTTCTTGGCAGTCCCAACACAAGAACAATGCTTATTGCATCCCAAGGCCTCTCTGGTATGGGAAATGGTTGATACAATCCAGTGTTCTATCTTTTACCTTTCACATGTTGGCATATTCTACATATGTTCATGAATTTTATCACATATGTTCTCATACCTAGCCAATAATATGAACTGCTCAATTGTGAAAATGTCTTATCATGGTCGAAATGTCTAGCCAATCCTCCACTATGTTTTTCCTTCAAAAGGTTATCCCTCATTGAGCATTTTGGTATGCACAATTAATTTCCCTTGAACATCAATCCCTCTTGAATCATATACTATGTACATTGGCTTCTATCTCTCAACACAGGATTCGCACATGCTTCGTATGCTTCCTTGAAATCTAGATCATCACTGTACATTTCCTCAAGGTGTTAGAACCTTAAGTTCTTTACCTAAAATTCCTACAGAATCAAACATCTCCTGCTCAATGCATCAACAACTTTGTTAGCATTCCCAGCAATATGTTTTATGACAAAAGTAAAATTCTGCATAAACTCAATTCATTTTGCATGCCTCTGATTCAACTTTTCTTATCTAGTTATGAATTGTAAATCTTGGTTATCGCTATACAAGACAAATTCTTGTGGGACAAGGTAATTTCTCCATTTCTTCAGAGCTTGGATTATGGCATAAAAATCCTTGTCATAGGTGGAGTATTTTCTCTTACTCTCATTCATCTTCTCGCTGAAGTAAGCAACAGGTCTATCGTCCTGGCTCAAAAATCCTCCAATTGCAACGCCACTTGCATCACATCTCACCTGAAATGTCTTCTCAAAATTTGGCAAGACCAGAATTGGCCACTCTAATATTTTCTCCTTCAGTATATTGAATCTCTTCTCGACCTCCTTTGTCCATTTAAAATACTTGTGCCTTTTCTTCATTGTATCCATCATTGGTGCACAAATTCCACTAAAATCTCTGATGAACTTCGTGTAGAAACTCGCTAATCCATGGAAGCTTCTTACCTCAAACATGCTCCTGGGTGATGGCCATTCTTTGATTTCTTTCACCTTCTCCAGATCCATCTTCAGTTCATTTGAAGAGATCACAAAACCCAAGTAAATGAGTTATGACTTCATAAAAGAGCACTTCTTCAGGTTTATCAACAACTTCTCCTATTGTAGTCTCCTTGTCATTAGTGTCAGGTGCCTCAAATGCTCCTCTTTAGTCTTGCTAAATATCAGTATATCAACTAGATACACAACTATGAAATTGCCAATGAAATCTTTTAGTATTTCATTCATCAACCTCATAAAAGTAATCAGGGCATTGGTTAAGAAAAATGACATAACAAGTCACTCATACAAACCTTCATTTGTCTTCAAGGTTGTCTTCCACTCATCACCTTCCCTCATTCTGATCTAGTGATATCCACTTTTCAAATCTATCTTAGAAAAGAAATTTTATCCACTTAAACAGTCCATCAAATCATCTATTCTTGGAAAAGGGAATCTATACCTGATAGTGATCTTGTTGATGGCTCTCGAGTCTGTACACATTCTCCATCCTCCATCTTTATTTGGACTCAACACAGTTGGCACTGTGCATGGACTCAAGCTCTCTCTAACCAAACCCTTGTCTAACAATTCCTGGACTTGGTTCTTTACCCCCTCATTCTCTCGAGGTGCCAGTCTGTATGCTGCTTTGTTTGGTAGACTTGATCCTGGTATCAAATCAATATGATGGTTGATACTTATGATGGGTGGAAACAAGTTAGGAAGCTCATCCACCACTATGTTAGCAAAATTATCTAACAATTCCTGAACTTCTTCAGGAAAATCATCTATCGAAGTACTAGTAAGGATAACTATGTGTTTCCTCACCATAGAAAATTGCATCTCCTGTTCTTTCTTTACTTCTTTCAGGAGTTCCTTCCCACTCATGAGAAGTATGTTTGTGTTGGCTTCCCCTTTCACTTTATTCTCCTCTATTGGCAGCAACATGTGTTTCCTACCATTCTTCTCCAAGGTGCATGTATTCTTCCTCCCATCATGAATGAAATTCCTATCAAATTTCCATGGTATTCCCAACAAAATATGTCATACATCCATGGGAATTACATCACACATAATTTCATCTCTATATCCTCCTATCTTAAATTCAACCAAGTATTGTTTAGTAACCATTACCCGATATCCTTTCTGCAACCATGAGACTTTATATGGCTCTGGGTGTGCAGTTGTCTCCAACTCCAATTTCTCCACCATCTCCGTGGATACTAAGTTATCAGTGCTCCCACTGTCAATGATCACCTTCCATAATTTGTCTTTAGTCTTGCAAGTTGTCCTGAATAGACTATTCCTCTGTACTAGCCTTTTAACTTCTGCCTTTGGTTTTAAGAGAACCTTTCTCATCATCAGGGATGTTCCATCCTCTGCTCCTTCTACTTTAACATTCCCTCTTTGTGCTTTCGAAATGTGAGATTATCCTCCTTCTTTTATTTTCTCGGGGGATTCCCAAGACATGTTCCCTGTCTTTCCATAGGCATAACACCTTATTCCTCCTTTGCCTCTTCCTCTATAAGAGTTTCTTCCACCACCCTGTCTTCCTTGGGAACTTCCTCCTCTTTCCGAGTGACTACATGGAGTTTCAGCCTCGTCCTTGGAATTATGCGCTTTGTCATGGGAAACTCCCTTGCCTTTTTTTGGGGCTAAGATTTTACCTCTACCTCGTTGGCTTTGTTTTCTGTCCAACTTCTCTTCTTCCTTCAGCACGAAATGATAAGCATCCTCCACTGTCCTTAATGACACCATGTTGAGTTCATCCTAGATTTCATACCTCATGCCATTTATATACCTGGCAACTTTTTCTTCATCCCTCTCTCTTTGTCTAGCTCTAATGTTCAGCTTTTAGAACTCCTCTGTGTATTCTTTAACTGTCATACCCTTCTGTCTCAAGTTTTGTAGCTTCCTGAATAGATTGTTTTGATAATCTTTGGGCATGAATTTAACCTTCAGCTTGGCTACCATTATTTCCCAATTCTTTATCTTTGATTTGCCTCTACCTCTCCTCTCAACCTGCAGTTCATCCCACCACAGTGTTGCATGTCCTTTAAGCCTAGTGACAACATGTATCACCCTCTTCTCCCCATAGACACATTCATAATATAAATTTTTGTCCATGGACCTTATCCAATCCAACATCTCTTCAACATCCAAATTGCCTTCATACATTGGGACCTCTATCTTGGCTCTATCTCCCAATATAACAACTGCTCTTAGCAAGCATTCTTTGACAACGTGTTCCCCTATAGCTTCTCTGGCTTCTACATCTTCTCTCTCTACATCTCTGACGTCTCCAACATTAGGTTCTCTTCTCTGCACTGCTTCCATCGCTTCCAACCTTGCATGAAGTTCTCGCATCTCTCTTTCTACAACAGGATTGGCTAAAGATGGCTCCCCTCATCTCCTCGGTGTCATTGTGTTGATTGTCTCTCACACACAGAGTACAAATTCGAGTTCTTTTTCTCCTTCGCCTGAAATCTACAGATGAAAATCAGTTCTGATACCACTTGATGCAGACCCCCCTTCCCTCCTAAGGGTTGTGCGACCTCCTGGTCTAGGATGAGTCAAGAAACTGAGTCTGATTGACTCCTCAGTCCCTCAAGGACCTTCAATTGACTGAATAGGCCCTCTTTCCCTTAAGTCACAAGTTATATGGAACCCGCGGGCTTCTCCTTAACACTTTTAAAGCCTCAACGTATTTAGGCGCTAGGTCTCCTAGTTAAGCCCCTCTCTTTACGTGACCAAGGTCGTGACCAGTCACCTAATCAAAAGGTGCATCGCGATTTCGCATATCAGGCATTTTCATATGAGTCACCTCGACTCTCCCGACTTCTGAAATCCTGATAGGAACCTAGCGCATGCTAGTCCCTCTATTCTCCTTCACTGATGTGCCTCTTTGCTATGATCGTGGGCCAATCTTTCGGGTGTTTCGTGATTTCACGTTTTGTGACTTTGCGTCTCACGAAGTTCGCTTGCTCGTCCTTTCAAACCCCGAGACTGCAAGTTTCATTTGTCAGATCAACAATCCACAATCCCCGTGATCCAACAGTCTAGATCTCCTTTTCGCGTATCAGGACTTCATGTTTCACGTAGTTGGAAGGTTGATCACTTCTCTCCTCTGATCCCCGATATCCTGAAATTCATGTGTGCCAGATCAACGGCTCACAACTCCCCATGATCCGATGGCTCAGATCAACTCTTCGAGAATCGAGACTTCACTTTTCATGAAGTTGGAAGACCACTCACCTCCCTTCTCTTGATATCTAAACTCCCGATATCTCCCTAGACAATCAACGGTCTAGATTTCTCCTTCGATCAATGGTTGTGATCATATCGCGATTCACGAGTTCTTATAACTCTACCTTTTGACTTCTCTGAGTCACGATTCAGCGAAATGATGATCTCTCACCACATGTCCCCCTTGACGATGGACGGTTCCGATGATTTTGGAACTTCGTAAGTTTGATTCTCCTATACACTTTCAAAGATTTAATGTTAGTGCACTTTACCTTGATCAGATGGCTACGATCCTTAGGCGCACAGATCAGATGGTTGAGATGCTTTCTTTGCGCTTTGATCGAATGACTGAGATATTTTCTATGGCGCTCAGATCGAACGGTTGAGATATTTTCCTTTGCGCTTTCCCCTCATGTCTGTATGTTGATCGGACGGTCCATATATCTCCCCCTAAGCTTACGCTTTCTTCGGACTTAAAATATTTTCGAAAGATTCAAAGGCTTCGACCTTTGTCCTTCCTGCAAGTCCATTTCTTGGATCTCGTCCACACTTATTGTAAAGTGTTATCCCTTCTGAGCTTGATCTCCTCAAAGGTTTTGATATCCCAAGTACTTCTTGCTTTTCCGGGAAATTTGTCATACTCAGATTTAAAGATTTATTGAAAAAAAATATTCTCACCTTCCTGGCGTTCCTCTGTTCCAGTCCTTCGACTTCTTGCAGAGTCGCTTCAACACAGAGTAGAATTTTGGATCTGTGCACTCCTTGCAGCAGATTCTTACGCAATATCTGGATTCTTGCGGACGACTGTGCACTCCTTGCAGCAGTCACTTTGCACTACCTGCAAAGGAAAACTTACGCTATTTCTTATGAACTTTACAAGTCAAAACAGACCCTGTCAACGCACTCCTTGCGAAGTGCGTGCACACCTTTCACCGACTCACGAAGAAAAGCGATTTAAATTTTATGCAAGCATTTCAAAACTACATACACTCGTAGAAAGATGCATTCATTATTGAAAAGATTAACTACAACAACAGGAAAATTGCAACCAATATTCACACCATACATTGGATCAATTTTCCTCTGTTATCTTCATTCAAAAGAAAAACTGGCTACATCTAAATCAAACAACAATTACAAACTCAGAATTCTCCTACTAGCTCGCAGCTATCGTAAAACTTCTTTAGGGCATACAAAACCTATCTTTATACAAAAGAAACAAACTAACTGCTACCTAATTATGTTACATCGAGACTAGGGTTAAATTCTCAGGTCACGTGTGCTCATTCTGTCTACATGCGTGATCTTTCCTTTTATTGTTTTCTATCAGCTTCAAAATATTTGCAGTACTAGCTATTATTCGAGACTCTGAATTGGTCCTCAGGCGTTGAGTTGTCCTGCCATGTGTACTTGCTGACGATGCTCCTGCATCATAAGAACTTTCTCTTTGAAGTGTCATTGGTGATGGATGTAATTTGATAGTTATATGTATTATTTTTTAGAACAACATATATTTATAATATATTGAGAAATTTTTTGCCGAAAAAGAAAAAAAAAGTAAATAATTAACAAAGTTTCTTAACCTATATGATTCAAGTATTAAATAGCGCAATATCATTTTTATGAAACAATTTGTATTGAATTTAATAAAAATAGTGTTTTTTTAATTAGCAAGTAAATAAAATATTTGAAAGTATGTTAAATTTTAATATTGTAGGGTGATATTTCCATAAAATTGTTATGCAATACATTATGTCTTGATGGGACCTCCTAAAAGCACCATGCTTGTATATCTTCCTAGGATGACCATTGCATTGTTGTTTGTCATCCATTTTATCTCATAGTGGATATAGGCGATTCACAAGTAACGTATTTACTAGGCTATTCCTCCATCACATTGGATTGGCCTAGCTACCAGATTTAATACCCCTATGATTTTCCTTCCTTCGTCCATATGATACATCTATACAACTACCATATTTATCTCTATATTCAATAGTGTGCAACACACCTCACCTAGTGGTTGCCTATTCGTCAATTCCCTCCCTTGTCTAGGAATTTTAATATGGCTTCTACTTTATTCCATACAATAACCCACCTACATTGATATCGACCTATCTACTCATTCTTCACTCTCATACTCTGCCTCTTTATATATTTGTGCTCACACATACATTTGTTTCTTAAAAATACATTAGCTAACAACAATTCTTAGAATTAGAATTAGACTGACTTTGCCTTTAATATGCTATATTGCATGCCATGCCCCTGGTGTAATGTCCCCTCCATTATGACAATGAATAATGATGTACAACAAGTAATTTTTTTTTTTAAAAAGAATTAGGAATTTAAACGTCATCACACAATGAATAGCGACACCATCACCATATCATCCTACTTAATAATGACACATAAGCAACGCATTAACATAATTAGTAGCGGAACATAATCAATGCATTAACATAATTAATAATGACACATAATCAATCAAATCATTGTAATTAATAACGACAAAAAATCACACATCATCATAATAAATACGATACATAAATGACGCATCGTCATAAATAAGTAGCAACACATAATCGACACATCGCGGTCAACTGAAGTAACATCACTATCATTCAATCAACATATCTCAAGTGGTAATATAAGAAAACTACCCGCCCAACCTATCCTGCATGGTCAGGACCTCCAAGACACATAAACAACGCTCAAGTCCAGAATTCATTCGATTGATTTTGACCACTTAAGGTCTCAGGACTGGCGACTGTTCTAAGGAACAAGGAGGTGTCTAAATCCCATAACCCAACATAAACCGCAATCCCAACTAGATCATCAATCTCACCTAAACATCAATTATTCACAGCGCAATAGAATAAATACTAAACTTAGTAAATCTTCAATCAATAATTAAGTATAATGAGTAAGAGGAATAGATATAGACTGGAAAGGACCACATGGGCACAAGTACCTTCATAGTATCAGGTACATATTTTTATTATTCCATCATCATTATTACTCCAGACCTTTAAGAACTATTCATTCTACCAAATATAAACGGATACTAAGAAAGAGTGTTATATCTATCATCAATTTCCACTTAACAACAAGGAACAATCTAAATGATAAATTCTCACCCAGCAAGATATGACTTACCATGTACATAAAACAAAGTCTACACCACAATAACACAATCCTTAACTAGAAATTGTGACATACAAGGAAAGAGGATGGGTGAGTGTAAGCACTCTATGCCATCATCAATAGGAGATGGCAAAGACATATGTAAAATTAGCATTGACCTATCCCAAGTTATTATTCTCCCTATGTACACTTGCACTAACTTGGATTCCTTTATGATAATTAATCAACCCAATCTTATTATGAATTACACCTATATATATATATATATATATAAGTTAATTTTCTAAAATTTAAAGGGATATATATATATGTGTGTGTGTGTGTGTGTGTGTGTGTGTTAGTTATTTTTCTTTCATTTAAAAGGAATCATGGGTAGGTCAATCTTCTTAAGGAAACCATACCATTCAATGCTATAATCCATTACTTGTCCCTTTTAAAATTGACAATAATAATCACATCAGCAGTCGAGCCTGCCTTGTATATCCACCTAATTCAAGTATTGGCGTATTAGGAGAAAAGTTTCCTAAATCATAGGTGAAACGTTTCCTGTGACAGGGAAGGAAATTGGTTGACAACGATCGACAACTAAAATTCAAGAACTAATAAATGGATTGGGCAATAATGAACATGTAATGCAATTCCATCCCCATAATGACACATAGAGGTCCCTATCATAAACACAGAAAATGACAGACAAGTCGTTCTTACTCACAAGGCGACAAGGATCCAATACAATAGTAGAAGTGGAAATTTAATCAAGCTAACGAATTTTTAAAAGGGGAAACGAATGGACTACTGCCTCAGACCCAACATAAGGTAAATTGTTGCTGGAGAAGGATGCATCCAAAACGTAGGAAACGAATCGCTGAAAGGATCTCTGAAGTTAAACTTGGAAATAATGGAGAAAGCGCTAGTTGTAAGTGCCAGTAATAAGCACCAGTTGTAAGCGCCAGTTAGAAGAATCAGTTCTTAGTTAAGAGTCAGTTGTCTAGTTGTCTTTAGGTTTGCATGTAGCCGACTCATGAGAGTCTTTTCCTATACAAAGATGTAATCCGTCTTCATTGAATAATAAGAAGTGAGCGTAGACTCACCGTGGTGTTTTGCTCGTATATTTTAACTTGGTATCAGAGCCATGGGAGTGCAGTGCGAGAATTGTAGAGGTTCGTAGGTCTCTCCTCTGGTAGGGTGTGGGGGAATACTACTCATCCTTTCGCTTTCAAAAAGATGAAAAAATTCCCGCAGTCAGATCGCTCGGGACGTGCGAACACCTCCCAACCGGAATACGGGTGAGGTGCGAACTCCCCACAGACAAATAAAACGTGAGGTGCGAGAACTGAGAAAGTAAGTCGTGAGTTTTAAAGCAAAATGTGAGGAATCAGAGGAGGTTGCGTGGACTTGTGGAAGGAAGATCCGTGAGCGAGAAGATCCGTGGACTTTGGTGTGGCTGCTGGAATCCGCGCCCAGGTCTCCACGATAAGATTCGGTGTGAACGTATTTTGGTGCATGCTCAAGATTGCATGCATGGTGCGTGCTCAAGTTTGCATGCACGTTTTTTATTAAGTGGATACGTTTTTTTATTAAATGGATATTTTAAAACGTGAGGTGAAAAGTGGATAAAAGTGGATGGTTATTCATTTTTTTTTATTATTCTTATTAAAAGTGGATAAAAGTGCATGCATGTGTATTAAAACAAAAAGGGGAGGTCTCTTTTTTTTTTAAGGAATTATTTTTTTTAATACTTAAAGTGGCTAAGGAATTATGAGGTGAAGTTTATTAAAGTGGAGGTTTATTGGATTATTAAAAGGATTGAAGTTTATTAAAGTTTTTTTTTAAGGAGGGAGTTATAAGTTTTTTTAAAAAGTGGAGATTTTGGATATTAAGTTGCATGCATGCATGATATAAGCTGAGAACAGAGATAGATTGA
>WSFP011406722.1:0-25375 GCA_009831015.1 Picea engelmannii
TTTGTTCTTTTGATCTTATTGGGACTCACAGGCATAGTGTTGAAGGGAATTTCCAGCATTGACGTTGCAAAAAAGAGTCCAAACGAACATAAACCTAAACCAACTTCTATTGCTGGCACCCATGTCAAGCAGTGGAAGTGCGTGAGGTGCAAGAGGACAATATTGCTTCCTTCTATACTTTGCATAAGATCGAAGCTTATCAATCAATTACTTAACAAAACTGTTGTTTAATAACCATTTGATCAAAACCCTCGACAAGGTTTTGTCCAACAATCAGATTTCAAATATTTTTAAGGTCACTAACAAAGAGAGCTATCACTTTGTAGGGGAATCCTTAAGACTCCATTATCGTTTTAAAGCATCAAGAACAAATCAAGTAGTGTGTTCCCTTTGATCAACATAGGTTTCTCTTCATTATTAGGAAACTAGATGATCATTATGGGTGGCTTATTTGATTCTTTGATATTTATAATAAAAGAGAGACATGAATCAACCACACACTTCCAAACAAATTATCATTATGTGTTATTACTCTTCTTTTGTAATACATGAAATGTTTACAAGCTTCATGATGGTTTTACACATTGTGGATGGGTCCTTTCCTCTAATATGGAATGGATCATTATATAATTTGTCATCTGTCTTGGTACTTTCTGGATGAAAAAGTTGGAGCAATTGACTTACAGGGCTCATTTTAGTTGCAAGTCCCAGTTTGAAGATTTGGGATTTAGAACCTTCCAAATCTAGTTTGAGGCATCAAATGACACTTTTTGGGGTCAAAATATTGTGACCAGAGCACTTAGCCCCTTAACATTGTTTTACACAATGACAACTTTCCAACGATTCAAAAATCACCTCAATCATAGTTCGTACACAGAAGTTATGCCTCCTACAAGTCGACCTACCCTATTGATCACCATGGTACCGAGTGGATGTCACATCAGCTCGCATTACTCACACATGTGGGGCTAGTCACATGTGGAATTTCAATAATGTTCTAGAAGGTCCAAAACCGTAACATTAATTGAGAGTTGAGGCATGCAAAAAATATAACCCTAACACTAGATGGCTATTAGACTATGTTAAATATTGTCGCTAGGAAGAGAAGGGGTTCCATTATTTAGTATTGTACTTGTTCCATAGTTGAGCAAAGAATATAGGAGTGGGATTTGAGAGAATAATAGAGGAGGTAGAAGATTATGTTGCAACCATTTAGGCCACAATGTCAAAGAAAACTCCATAGTGAGTACCCTTGTCTTTGTACTTTTGTTTCATCACTGATGAAAAGAGAGCAAAGAATAGGCCTCACCTTCTAGTTGGGTTTTCTCTCATATTAGGTTTCCCAGGTCACAACCTGTGTTCATTTGTGTGGATGGTGCATTCATTTTCTTGTTCTCTCATTTTTGGATTTTAGTTATTTCATAAATTTGAGCATTAAGCTAGTAATAATAAATCTGAGATCTAAGGGAACAAATTGCATAATAAAATATTTCAAAATATTGAAAGATCTATTGTGATGAATTGTTCTAGTAGATCCATGGTAGTTTACATATCATCCTTAGTCTCTTCATGCTCTCTATATTGTACAAATTGAAATATTGTCTCTTCTTTCTCATAAATACATTCATGTTTAGGATATTGGAACTAAGCTTGAGTTACAAAGAACAACAAGGTCACAACATGAATTTCACTCTATTTATGATAGTAATCATTCCATCCTTTCTCTTGCCCCTTATATTGCTTCCTCTATCTCTATCTATCCTTATCCCACTCAATTTATTTCAACCAACCAATATTATTTGATGCCGTGGGTCACACTCCAAACAAGGAGTGTTGTATGCCCATTTCATGCTATGGGATAGTGTAGCTCAAATATGGACAAGTAACAATTTTCCAAACCTATTCACCCTTTTAGTGTTAGATTAGTCCCTATGGTGTTGATAGATTCCATGTGTTATAAGATGCTTCCAAACTCTACCAAGCCACCCCTCGTGCCCCCTTCCAAATTGATTTGGTCCATCCCTTTATTATCTTCCTTATATTGATTTGATTTATCCAGGAAGGCCAAGAGCCCTAATAATCTAGAAAAATATTCATTTGAATTCTCCACCAATTCGTCCATCAATCACATTGCCTTTGGAATATTAATCAACCAAAATGATTCAATTTGTTATGATCCTTAACCCTTGAAATTGAATCACAAGAAATATATGAAAACTGCTCAATACTTTATTTATCAAAATATTTATAAGGTAGGAAAGCACCATACAATTATCCTTTTATGAAGGAATCCACTACTGTTCACTTGCCTCTTGGAGGAGGAAACCTCTTGATGAGCTAAGCTCTAATACAATATACTTTAACACATGTTCTATAAGGATGACTCCATCCTCCATAAGGTTTTGTTCATATTAACCATGGAGCTCATCCACGAGATCATCAATAACTGGGATAGAAAATGTGTCTTAGATAGTCAACTTATTGAGAGCACGAAAATCAATACACACGAAAACTACCTTATTTCTTCAATATCACGACCATTGGTGATGAGTAAAGAATGGTATTGGGATAAATGATGCCTACCTCCATTACTTGTTGAATAATATTTTCAATTTTATTCTTCTAGGAAAAAGGGTTCCTATAAGGATGCACATTAAGTGGTTAACTTCTTGGAATCAATGGAATACTATGATCATGCTCACCACACGAGGAGGGTAAATCATAGGGTGTTTCAAAGACTTGTTGATATTTTCCAAGACCAATTTCAAGTCAGGGTGAATTTCCTACGTGGGACTGTCCATTAATTGGATGGCATTGAATTGGGAAGTAATACCCGAGTGACCTTTCTTCAAGAGGTTCTCCATATGGTGAGATGATAATATCAATGGAGCTATATTGAAGCCCCGTGAGAGTATGCATATGGATATCTTTAATGAAGCTTCTGTATAATTCCTTGAAATCTATGGTACCTAGACCCAAAGTGCGCAACCATTTTGTACCAATAATTACATCACATCTACCCATTTTGATAGTGAACATATGAGTTTTGAGATAATAGTCCCCCATTTGAAACGGTTTCACATTTTCACATCTACTACCACATTTCCTCATACCTTCATTAACTATAATAATTTGAAAATTGTGCACTGCATGGACATAACAATAAGTTTCTTCAACCACTCACCTATGAGTAAAATTGTGGGTGTTTTCACTCTCAATCAAAATAATCACCTTTTGGTTTTTTATATAACCTATTAATTGTAAGGCATGAAGAGTGGAAATTCCAAATAAAGCATGGAGGGAAATTAAGGATTCCTTCAGAGGATATTTTGGGGCTAGTCCTCATGAGGAGGAGGGGTGGTGTCTACACAATTGAGATCGAAAATGTTTTCTTTGTGTATATCTTCCCATTGGATGTGGAAGGACACATCTCCTTTTCTTATCCATTGAGTAGAAAGTAAAGTAAATCAATATTAAGGAGGTCCTCAAGACACACGTACCTCTATAACACCATAAGTTTCTTACTTCTTTGTTCTTGACATGCCTACTTGTATTTTGACATGGGAGATGCTTACTTACCTTTTTCCTTTACAAGGGAAGGATGCCAACAAGATCCAATCTTTTATAATAATTAATGCACCTGGCCTCGGAAATGAGAGAGGGATCTATAAATAATGGGGTGCTCACTTTTGACTATACATGAATATTAGAAAGGGCTCTATAAATTTCAGCTTTACCTATTAAAAAACATGTAGTCTAAACATTCAACTTTTTGGAGTTTTTATGGGCATATTTTTCGATCATTTTTTACTGAAATCCGGCCAAAAATGTTGGAAATCTAGATTTGAGTGATTGAGTTTGTATAATTCTAGTGCCCAAAGGGTTTTTTAGGGTGTTAAATCCATTTATGCGTTCAAAAATGCAATTTAAACAACAAAAAATGGTGATTTCACCAAGATTTGTTTCATCAGATTTTGGTGAAAAAGTTCAAAAAGTCGAATGTTTAGACAACGCCATTAAAAAGGTTGTAGAATCATTATTGCTATATATTTCAATGACTACTTTAGATAGACCCTTTTCAAAGAGTGACCTATTAAGTGATTTATCTAATCATTTTCCTATTCTTAGACCCATAAGAAACATGTTAGTTCACCCCTTTTATTAATAATGAAAAGACTAATTTACATATGGGAGGCAGCTAGGGTTTCCTTAGCTGCTTCCCCTCTCACAGGCACTTGACTCTACATCCCTCCCTAACGACGCATCCCTTTGGTGGTTCTTGTCTTGACTGGTGCTCCGTTTGCATAGCTTTTGGCCGATTGGGGTTCTTTCTCTCTGATTTTCTGGTGGCTATGCCCTCGTGGGCTGCTCAGTTTTCCCTTGCCTCTTTCAGTGACGGTGAATCTATATATGGGCTTGGAATACTCACTTCCTTGCTGGTGGCTTTTCCCCCATGGGCTCCCTTCCTTTCCTGTGTCGGTTTGGGCCTGGAGTTGGTGCTCCGATTTAGCACACGACCCTTGTTCTATTGGATGGGCATTTACTCTGGTTATTGTCGTGGTGGGAGGTACTTTTCCTCTCGAACCTGATAGGGTTTCTTCCTATCGATGGCTCCCTCCTTTGGAGCTTTGGTGGACTAGTTTTGAGTCTTTGGACTTGGGATCTGGTATTTGGTGCAACGATTGTTGGGTTTTCTACCACTCTTTGGAGGTCAGGTTGGAGCTTTGAGGTCCATCTTTTGGGCATGCAGTGTGGATCTATGGATCTGCACTTTGAGGTCCTTTCTTGGGTGTGTAGTTCTGGCCTATATTTTTGATGTTGTTTTTACTAAATTATTGTTGTATTTTTATCTTCTCTTTTACCCATCTTTGGGGAGTACTTCATGCACCTGTGTATGTAATTTGGTTCTCTTTGATGTATAAAATTATGAATTTTTCCGAGGAAAAATAAAAATAAAAATGAAAAGACTAATTTTATGCTTGGTATTTGAAAAGGTCAATTTAGTTACTCACTTACTTGAGCAAGCTTGAAATTTACAATTGCTTCCCAAGTTGATTACCACTAATTCAAAATTAGTGTGCATTGATTTTTCTTCAAGGATTAAAGATGAAAATAAAGTGTTTCAATATATAAGGGTGCATAAATGATCTCTCCATCAAGGTTGTTATAAGATTGATACATGTTTATTTATTTTTAGGGGTAAGTGACTTTTCTTCTTACAACTAATTAACTTGTGGTAGTAGTAATAGTCGTAGTTTTTGAGTTTCCATAGTTCCTAAGATGTTATCGCTTCATCAGATCACAAAGGCTTTCATATTATTCGAAGGAGTGACTAAGTTCTTGCCTAAAAGAGAATGAGTATTTCCTGATTTGTTGTAGTTACTGAGATGCTATAGTAGGTAGGGATCCCACATTTACCATACTATTTGAAATAGTCAATTACTTCTAATTGGCCTAAGTGAGGTAGTCAATATCATAATTCTAAGTGATAACCTTACATTTCTTCAAGGAAGTTGTTGGGTTCATATTTTGACTATTTTATTGCGATGATCAAATCATTTTTGCATCGATATTACATATGTTATGCTTCCTATTAGCCATTTTGAAGAGTTTCAAAGGTTTAAATATCAATTCATCATGGATTCACATCAAGTATGTATAATTGATGTTTTTGCAATGATTTTGAGATCAATTCAGTTCATTTCGATGTTTACAAATATCTAATTCATGGTTTGTGTGCAACAGGGAAAAATCGAGGTTCGATCCTCCATCCGATACCTCGTCTAGCACTTCGTTCAACACTCCATCTAGTACGCGATCTAACACTCCACCTGACACGCGATCTAGCACTCAAAGCACACCGGAGATGGAGGTTGGTACATTGGTGACCTATGGTGGATGAATTGATGATCTGGGTTTTGAGCCCCCTCGTGGCCTCCAGCTACAGAGCTCGACACACCTCAAATTGGGCGATTATAGTGATCACTGAGTGGATCATGGATTTTCTAGAAGATGTTGCCGTTAGAGGCTCATTTAATGAGTTTGTTGTTTTTAGAGGAGGTCAACCCTTCTAGTGGTCAACCTCTCAAGCTGTAACTTATCTATAAATACCACTATTAGTGGCACGACCATAGACATAATTTTTAAGAATAATTTTATTGTGTAATTCAAATATTCTCTGCAACTTTGTTCCAGACTTCGTTTTTTTATTAATGACAGAATTGTGTTGATTTGAGCCTACGTTTTATTGTTGGAGTGTAGCCACGACCTGTTGGGGGGCCCACCAGTGGTCTGGGTGATTGTATATCAATATATATCATGTGTTTATCTTATTTCTTAGTTAGAATTTATTCTTTGTTGTATGTATTTTTCAGTTTCAATTACTACATATATCAATTATAATTTTATTATCTAATTTGTCTTTCCTTAATTGCAGATTGCTTGCAGATTTCCTTATTCACACTTTCCTTTTCTCTGTAGAAGTCAACATTGAATTAATTCCTCTTGAATTTTCATACTCCTAGATTGTTTAAGGTTACTTAGGCCATACAGAGTTCATAATTCTAGAATTTCTTAAATCTCTTCATTATTTGAGTTTATTAGCATTATATTAGGCGAGGCTAGGCTAGATTAGAACTCTAGACCTGCACATACAATGTTGTCACCTCGAAGCCTACGAGCGTCGGGTTGACAATTTAATTGATGGAATTAGTGCATATAGAATACCCACCATTTTTTGCGCCGTTTCCGGGGAGGTGCTAAAGGGATTAGAGCTTAGGTAGGTAGGTTGCTTTTAATTACACAACAAGGGGGAGGAGAAAATTTAAGACAAGAGGTAAGAACCTACGCATCCATTTTAGTGGGTTGCTCCAAAGCCTTGTTGTTCCCTTTCCGCAAGAGTGTTTACTTATCTGCAAGTTTGCTTACTTTTCTTAGTTTGTTTACTTTTCTCAGTTTGTTTACTTTCTTACAATTTACTTTTCCGCAAGCGTGCTTTCTTTCCTGCATAGTGTGTTTACTTTCCCGTAATTTATTTTTCCTGCGAGTGTGCTTATTTTACTGCAAGAGTGCTTTCTTTTATTTCTTTTATGCAAGTTTTATTTCTTTCATGCAAGTGTGCTTCCCTTTCGCAAAGTGTGTTTATATTTCCTTCCGGTGTGTTCAATTTCATACACGCGTGAGTTTGATTTCGTTCCTGCAATCATATTTTATTTTATGCTTTGAATTCTTTCCTGCAAGTGTGGTGTGTTTGGTTCACACAAATATGCTTTATATATGTATTTCATTTTTTAGGTAGTTCTGATTAAAATCTTAAAAAAATCTATAATAATAAAAAATAATTGGGTGTTTTAAGAACCTTAAACACTAATCCCTATGTGAGGTAGGATCCATCAACCAATAGAATGAACTCAGAAGAAACCATTAGCTTGAGGGAACTTTCTCAAATCCTAGCAACAATCGATATTTCTTATTTTCAAGAAGAACATATTTTGGCAACAACCAAAAGTGTATCTACCTCTCCAGAAATATTAGAAGAATCAAGGTCCTATAAGCTACAAGATGGTTTTCCTTGCCAAACTGTGAAGGAAGCTGAAAAATTATGGACTAGATCCGGTGGAGAGCAATCACTAAGACCTAAGATTGAGGAGTTCTCGACATCCATCTTAGTATATCCCTTATGTACTTCAGAAACTAATCATCGAGAAGAAGAGGATTTGCATAGCATGATGAAGGAGAGCATAGAAAGTATTATTGATGAACATCAAGATTACATTGAAATTTGGTTTCAAGAGATCATCGGGCCACAATACTATTCTCTTCTTCAACACCTTTTGATGCCAAAACAAGTAGGTTGGTTGGTTCTTCATATCTAGGTAATCACTGCGGTAACTTTTTCATATGTGGATATGGGTATGTATGTTATCTTGCTTCGCACATGGTTACATTGGAAAAATTCTTACACTTGAATAACGATTTTCCTTTCTTTTTAGGTAGCATAGGATAATAAATAAAAACTGCATGTTGTTAGTTTAGCTTAAAGTCTAATGCAACCTCATTTTACATTTTCTTTTTAATAAAAGAACTATGAGATACATGTTCTTGTGACTTGATCTCATTGATCTCATCAGTTTTTGATATTTTAGAGTGTGGTTTTTGAAAAACAATTTTAGAGATCTCTGTAGGTATTTATTTCACCACAAGTGGACAATTTCAAGGAGACAAAAAGGGAAGTAGTTTACTTCGGAAAATGATGTTGCTATATTTGAACTTTGTTATCTGCTTAAGCATCAACTGAATAATGATTTTTTTTAGATATTGCTTGTTGTGAATTAGCCATATTTTTTTGAAAGATTTTTATCTTCCTTTCTCTCAAGGCATCTTTAATGGAAGTTTCTCTTAACCTCCACCACTAGAGGACATAAGGAAGTGACACCCTGTCTTATCAAACCTAGAGGTTACTCGTACAGTTTCCCCAAGAACCTTGAGCAGGTGAGTAAAGTATCTTTATGCAAGAGTAGAAAGAAGGTCTAATTAGCAGTTAGCCATGGAAACATCACTATAACTTAAAGAAAAGAAGAAAGTGAGTTGAGCCTGAAGATAAATTTATGTTCTTTTCCAATGGTACCATCCACTACACACTAAAAATGATTGATTATACCATATCTTTAGATAGGCTACATCCACTTAAGTACCCCTTACATTAGGACAATCTATAAGGAATACATAAAGAAGAGTCACCCTCTAACATAAATACCATCCCAGACTTAAATAAAAAATTTCAGAGCTGCCTCCCCATCTTCTTGTAAAAAACAATCTTTATATAAAAATCTTAAAAGATGGTGGACCAATCTTTGCTGTAAAAGGGTGTAAGAGGCTAACTCGTCGGGATACTGAACATGTCTGCTGGTAGTGGGTACCGGCCTATGGTATGACTAGGTAAACCTGTCGGGGTACTAAACAAGCTTGCTCATAGCGGTGCATTCTACCTAGCGAGGGTGATAATCTAACAAACAATAAATACAATTCCTAAATCTTTAAATTTGTCCTGATGTACGACATTACTTGTAGACAAAGCTGAAAAGAAGTATGCATGGTATTGGTTATCTCTTCTTCTACACCATCTAAGTTATTGACCCAGGGTTCATGTCTTTTGGGTTTCCAACAAAGCCTCTAAAAACTATCGACCTTCTTGGTAAACTAGAAGGAAACACAACACATAGGGCGTGTTGCGTAGTCTCACCTGAGATAGCTTTAATGGGTGGCTGTAAGACTCATATGTTTACATCCTAGGATTGAGCGTGAGATATGGCATCTGTATTCTAAACCATTTATTATAACCGATGAATGCAACCTACTATTATCCATGACTATGCAGTAAATTTAATAGCTTCTTCCCTCAATATCACAACAACATTTAAACAAGCAATATAATAATGCATTCATTCATTAAGTACAACAATGAGCTACTGAAAACAAGATAAAGATATGCATGCATTCATCACATTACATAGATATTACTGTGGTTCACCCCCTCCTGGGCTACATCCACAAATATTTGGCTCTTGGCTCTTTTATTATGGTAGTTTTGCATCTACAGCGCTGCACACTTACAATTCTCCTCAGATGGGTAAGATCTATATGAGGCAAACTAGATCACACCATGCTCCTTAGCCTTCAATATAATCGTCAAGATCTACCTTCTCTTCTCTTCTCTAGCTCAAGAACTTATAAAAAATGGGTCGTAAAACATTACATAACGCATCAACTCATACATATCTATGATGGAACAATAGTCTGAACAATGCAAAGCCAACCACTAACTAGATTAGAACAACTACAAAATTCTCTCCTAAAATTATAGAACTCGTCCACAATACCTCAATATCGGTATTTATACATCTTTGGCTCTTCTGCCATTACAATATGTTACCAAAACCCTAACCCTACCGATGTTAGGTCTTCCTCTCATGCACTTGTGTTGTTCTTCCTTCCAACTGTCACTTTCCTTATGCACGCTTTCTTGCATGTGCGCGTGTTGTGCTTCCTTCCAATTGTCCCTTTTATTCTACATGCTTTCTTTCCCCATGATCATCCTTCTTTCCACTTCGTTCCACTGCCAATAGGACCCCAACATTGAAATGTGGCTCATCCTGAGCCACCTAATCCTTCCGAGCTTCCTCGATCTCCTTGGCGATCATCTAGAACTTTTCCTTGAGCTCTGGTACTTGGGTTTGCGCTTGTGTAGTCTTCTCCTTGATGGTGTCCACTACCTGGACCACAAATTAGTTGTTGATCAATCCTGCACATTCTACCTGGGTCTGTGCTATCTATGTCTTAGCTTCCTCTGTCTGTGCTAGGACTTTTGCTACTCGTTCTTGCAATGGCCCCATTTGAGCCCGACGCTCCTGTTTCCGCGTTTGCGTAGTGATGAGTTCTACCTGCAGCTTCTTCATCTCCTCCGTCCCTTTGACGCGCTCTGGGATTGGTATTGTCTTCTGCCTCTACTTGAGTTCTTGGATCGCTGCATTGATCCTTTTTGCTTCCATATCCCATTTGTGGACCTGTTGATCCTCCTCCAACTTGGTCCAAAGCTGCGTTGCTTTATCGAACAAGTCAACGGTTGTGCTGACCTACTGCTCTATCTCCTGCAACTACGTTGTTGCTTCCTGTTTCCTTTTCTCCTTCACTACTGGTGGCATGGTTGGTATGAGCTGCTCCTGGAGATTCTCAATCTCCTTCTGGTATTGTTCGATTGTCTCCACAATTTGATCAATCTTTTCCACTACTGCAAGTTCATTCCCCTGTGCGATGTTTGGAAGCTTCTCAAAAATTCCTTCTACTCTTCGTTCCAATTCGTTCCTATGTTCTCTTTCCTCCTGAGTTTCAGACTTGGCCTACTCACATACTTTTTCCAGCGCCTCCCACTTCTTTGTTGCTCACTGTAATTCGACTAAGTCTTTGTGTGAACGAGACTGTACCTCGTGGTCGATGCTAACCTGCAACTTGTGTAGTGCCCTGGAGGGCATCCACGTCAATACCAATTGGATGTGGCTTAAATCCTTCAAGGGTTTTTACCCCATAATTTCATCCATGCGCAACATACTAGGTGTGATGTAGACCATTTCATTTGCATGCGGTAATGAGTGGACTAGATCTCATTCTTCTACCTCCACTCTTTCCTCGGTCTGTGGTGTTGATGGTTCTATGCCCCTGTTGTTGCTTTCTCTCTGTACTTCCTCGAATTTCTTAAGGAACTACCCCATTTCTACCAACTCTTTTTGAATTTTTTCCTTGTGATGTGCTGCATGGTCAAAGTCCTTAGATAAGAAATCCTGGACCATTTGGGCTATCATCTCCACGTCATCATCTGTAATCGTATATTTTGGAGGTGGTATTTGTGCCTTCATTTTCTTGCACGATCCTCTGGTCTGCATGGCTGGTCTCTTGCTTCCCCCTATTTCTTTGGAATTGGGACTTGTTGCAGTCTCTTGCGTGGCCTCAACCTACTTCTGCTTCTATTTGTCCGGCTGTGTATTCCCCTTCTCCCCCTTCTAGGTTCCCATTTTATTTGGCCCTTTGTTTGCCTGTGTTGGCTTTCCTTGGCCCGTTCTTGGTTTCTTGGGCACTTGCATTTCTGGAGGCTACATTTCTCCCTGCTCTGCGTCTTCCTATGTTGTTCTTTCCGACACTTCCTGAGTAATGGTTGGAATCCTTCACTCCTCGGGACATTCGTTGATGACCATGTTAATATCACCCTCTATGATGTAGTAGTGCATCTGGAGCCACTATTTCTTTGGATCATTCTTTGCTTGTATCCACATTGTTTGTCGTGTGGCCTGGAATTTGGCGATATCCGCATATCGTGCGACAACTTCTGGTGTAATTCTCCACATCTTGGAGATGGCTTCCTGTAGGTCACAGAGGTACCCCTCAATGATGGATCTGTTTTCCTTCTTGTTCCTCGAGTCTATTCTAGCTCTGAGAAATAAATACATCGCTCCCTTAGGCTTTGGTCTGGTACAAAAAACTACATACCTTGGTTCTCGCTATCCCATGAAGGCTATTAGTGTGATCAACCATGAGTAATGGAACTCTGTGCCTAGGTCCTGCACATCCTTGCAGTATTCTAGGAACAAGTTCAATAAGTATGGCACCCAGCTCATTGAGATGCCTTCTACACACTGGGTTGTAACTGCAACAACTCCCGTTAGGACTTCCTCCTTGTGGCATTTTCTTAGTAGCTTGCAGGCTAACATTTTTTTACCCAATTGTGTGGCTGCATTGTTGATTGGTTTGATGATGATGCCTCTTGTTCCCCTAGAGGTGCCATACTTCTTCTTCATCTCTTCTGCTATCGCTTTCTCTTTGGTTTTGTCATCCAGAAACAATGTGGGATCCATACCTCGAATTGGTAACCATGTTATTTGTGCAATAAGATCAACAGTTATGGGGACGGGTTTATCAAGCCATATGTCCCCTCCATGTGTGACTGCTAATATTTGTTTGACACATGTTGTTGCTTATTGGACTTTGCCAAAATGTGGTAGGTCCAACAAACCTAGAATTCTCGTTTTCTCCATCCTAGTTTCCCACTGGTATGGATGGTTGATCGGTTCTCCAACTTGATTTGTGCTCATGGTCTGTATAAAGATCCTCTATGCGAGTTATGGGAACTTGGCTTCATCTGCTATGTCATGGTCTGAATATTTGAGCTTCCAACATGGCCCAGTAGCTCTGGTCCTACCTGTACCCTAGCTGGTATGCGTGGTAGAACAATTTCTATTGCAGGTTTTTTGCGAGGTGACCTGGGTATCTGTATTTTATCTTTCTGTTGTGGTGTATGGCTCGAAGTTACAATAGCTTTTGGTTTCTCCTCCGTAACCCATTCTAGACAAGCCGAGACATCTTCTATGGTCTCCCCTGCTAGGTTTTCTGAGATGGTCGTTTGAGATTCATCTGGCTCCACTGTTGCTTCTGGATTCGACACTGTGCCATTGACTTTTGGAGCTGCCTTTGTATGCTCTGGCTATGTCTCCTTCAGGGTTTTTGTTCCTTGGTTCTGTGGCTCCTGTACTTCCATTGGTATTTCCTAGCTCGTGCCCTCCGATGCTGGTTGTTGTATTTTTTTTAGGATAGGTGCGGATTGTACTGGTATCGTCGCCAGGGATGGAATTTCACCAACATTGATGATCTCCGGCTTCTTCTGTTCATCCTCTACCAATGGTCCTCAAGACCTAGTGTTAACCCTAGTTGGTCTGACACTCTCACTTGCTTCTGCTAGCTTCGGTGGTGCCATGGCGATGACTATTGAACATTTGTTGGGTTCAAATAACTTATGTGATCTATGTAGCCTTGCTCTGTGCATTCTAGCTGTTATTGCTCTTTGTCTGTTCTCTTTCCATGAATAGACTAGTTGCTCCTGTGATCGTGTGTTGTATCGACTTCCCATGAAGCTTTTCGAGGACGCTTCCTCCATTATGGGTTTAATGAACCATAACCGCAGGTTCAATGCATCTCCGATAGTTTCGTACTTTCCATTACTCTTTCTTTGCTATCTCCAGTTGGCATGATTAAAGTTATGTCCCACCGATCCTTTTCGTCATTCAATTCTACCTAGTGTTATCTTGTCATACTGATTTTGTCGAATTTCCTTTTCCCACTTGTTTCCCTTTTGATGTGACTATTATCCTTTGCCAAATTTGTGTTTCTAAACTCATGTGGCCTTTTTACCTCTGGTGCACTACACCCTCTTTAGTTTTGGTTTCCTTTTTGTTCTTTTTCAATTTTTTTATTTTATTTTAACTGTGCAGTGGATGGTCGACTGTCCTTATACAGCTTCAGTCGGCTCCCATTGATAATTCCTCTAAGTTATGCACCTGATAAGTCTCTTAACTATACAGATCCTCCATTTGTGACAGATTTTACCTCGTACGGTCCTAACCAATGCATTTTGAGTTTACCTGGGTGCTGAAACGATTTACTGTCATACATCAATACTAGATCTCCTTCCTTGAATGTTTTCCTCTTGATGTGTCTATCGTGCCACACTTTGTATCTTGCCTTCTGAACTTGTTGGTGGAATCCTGCTAAGTTTCAGTCTTCCTCCATGGTCAATAATTGATTCATTCTCTCTTGTACCGCACCTCGTTCTGTCATTTGTGTGATCGCTGCTACGTGCAAGCTTGGTACTAAAAATTCTAATGGCACCACTTCTTCTTGGCCATAAACCAGTTTAAATGGCATATGTCTTATCAATTTTTTGCATGTAGTCCTATATGCCCATAATACTGCTGGTACTTTGAGGTCCCAGTCGTCCCTGTTGATGTTACAAATCTTTGTCAGCGCATTCTCCAGAATTTTGTTGAAGGCTTCCACTATGCCATTTGCCTATGAATGATACGATGTGCTCTTCTGATGATGGACTTCAAATTATTCAGTCATTGCACGGATGGTGATGTTTATGAAGTGCATGCCTTGGTCACTATTCAAAATTCTCAGGCACCCAAATCTAGTGATTACTTGTTCAAACAAAAAGTGTGTTGTTGTTTCTACGCTACAATCTCTTACTGGTGCGGCTTCCACCCATATTGTTAAGTATTCTGTCACGGTGATAATGTACCTAGCCCCTGTTATTTTTTTCGGTGGGTTGATTGGTCCCACAATTCTAATGCCCACTTGTCAAATGCCTGTAATGTTACTTGTGGTCGTAATGGCATCTTGTCCCTTATGTTGGGTTTTCCTACCCTTTGACAGACATCGCATCTTCGACAGTACTCCATCGAATCTATGTGAATCATTGGCCACCATAGTCCTACGTGCAATACCTTCTGCAGAGTAGCTTTACCTGCATAATGCCCTCCTTCTATTCCCTCGTGGGCTTCTGCTAAAATTCTTGGTCTTTCGTGCTCTAACACATATCTTCGCAAGATGTTATCTGCGCCCATTTTATATAAATGTCCTGCAATTAGTTGATAGTCGGCAACGCGGACTACCAGTTTCTTCTTCTGTGCGGTGCTATATTCTTGCATCCCAGTACCTGTAATCAAGTACTAAATGATATCTACGAAGTATTCATCAACAATCTGTACTTAGAATAACCGTGCATATGGAAAGTTGTCTTCTAAATTCGTAGGTTCTTCTCCATTTGTGACCCTTGATAGGTGGTCAGGTCCTGCGTTCAATTTTCCTGGTTTAACTATTACTTCAAAGTCAAATTCTTGAAATAGAAGTAAGCACCAACATATTCTCCCCCCCAACATTGGTTTGTTGACTAGGTATTTTAGGGCTGAGTGATCTGTGAACATCTTAAAGTGTTTTCCCAATAAGTAATGCCTGAACTTATGCAGTGCATAGATCTTGGATAGGCCTTCTCTTTCTATCATGTTATAGTTCTAATCTGAGTCTAATAACTTTATGCTCGCAAATACTATTGGGTGATCCAAGTCTCCCGCTCCTGGCTACGCCAAGATATCTCCAAGTGCTATGGATGATGCATCTACATGCACATGGAATATCTTCTCCCAATCGAGAAATACTTATATCGATGCAGTAACCATTTTTTCCTTCAAGGTATCTAGACCATGTTGACACTCGTCATTCCACTGAAACTTTGTATTCTTCCTTAGCATCTTTTCCATCGGTGTTGTGATTTGCACATATCCTCTGATGAATTCCTCTTATCTGTTTTAGAGTTTCATCTATGTTGGGGTTCTCATGTTCAAATGAGAAAGTGATTGAAAATTTTTGTTGCAATGTCGTTCAGGTCACAGTTCCCTTGCACAATTCCTGGTCTGTATACCAATTCGATGGTATGTCCTCTAGAGTGTGTCTGAAGTGATGAGGCCATTCCTCTGGGGGTGTCATTTTCCACAACATTCTTCACTTCTCCAAGTGTTCTGCCGGTGTCCCTTGTCCTTCATACTTCTGTTGTTTGTTGTTTTTATGTTCTGTGCTAAACTTTATGCGCAGTAATCGCTTACATTGGTACCAATCTATGATTGTCTCCTTGTGTGCGCCCCACCATCTTAAGGGTGTGGGATTAAGTGCTAATTCAAGTGCTACCGATCTCTAGTTCTCTAACACTGCATCTTCGTATTGTGTCAAGAGTGTTTCCAAATTGTTTAGTCCGTGGAAACTGGGTGGTTCCCTAATTTCTGTGCCTACCCATCTTACTACACGATCTATTATTGCACATTTTCATGTGGATACTTCGTGTAGCCTATGCTACCAGTTATCTAACCTGGTGTCTGATTCTATTGCACATGAAGTAATTCTCTGCCAACTGAGTACCCCATCTGCAGTTGGGTTTACATAATCCTCATCGCGCGTAGTTGTTCTGTACAACTGGCCGATTTCTTCTAAGTCTAGGAAAGTAGGTTCTACAAACATCTCCCCTTCTGATGGGTCTAATGGTGAGGTGACCCTGTATTTGCCTGACTCAAATGTCATTTTCCTGGTCTTTAAGTTGATTATGGCCTGGTTTTCAAACGCACAATCCAAACCAAGAAATGATGGATACAATGTTGTGTTGTATACTATTTCAATGACTTCAAAGTATGCTTTAGTGCACACTCCATCGAGATCTACTGTCACTTCTTTCAGTCTATCGATTGGTAGGACTCTATGTTGGTTTTCTAGTTTCAATTGGATAGGTGAGTATCCTAATGTTGGTTCCCCATGCTTTTCCATGTCTTCTTTGGGAATACATTCACTTCAGATCCTAGATCTAGTATAATGTCTCCCATATTGAAATCCCCAATGTTAGCATTCAGTCTAAACTCCCTACTTGTTCTTCTTCTTGTGTGTAGGTGATTAACTATTTTTGGTTCTATATTTTCTTCCATCTCGCTGCTACATTTTTCTAGTATGTTTTGCAATATTTTCACAGATGAGGGATCATTTAAGACCTTTACACATGATTACAGAAAGCCTTTGATTGTACTTAATTGGCCCGTGGGTTGCATCTCGTTGGTATGATCCAATGATGGAGGCATCTCATATTCTGGTGCTTCCTTGTCTTGTTGTGCAGTTGAAGTCAACGACATGTCCTCCTTCTAAAATTCTTGTATGGATTGCTTGAATATCTCCTTCTCCTTCTCCTTCTATTCATCGAACTGCTTTTTTGGTTCAATGTTCTTCTTCACCCACTGATTTTGTTTTGGTTCTTGTCGAATTGCATTAGTGCATTTTTTAGCTCCTCCACGAGTGACTATGTTGATGTTTTTTCCTTCATCCCTTGCTTCGACTGAGATCCACTGAACATTCTGGTTGTTTTGATTCCTCTTTTTCTGAATATTTACTAGTAAGGTCGGACATTCCTCTGTATCATGGTCCGATGTGTGAAAATACATACAAGTTGATGGTGGTAGTGGACATTCCCATGCATAATGTCCTAGTTGTTGACAATTGTGACCTGTGACTAGTCTTCTACCTCGTTCAAAACCTCCTTTGGCTCGTCCTCATCACGACGCGTTATACTGAGGTGCCTGATTATACTGTACGATATTGTACTGAGGCTGTGATGGGTTGTACTGTGGCTGCGTGTTATTGTATGGTTGTTTCACAATGTTATACTGCTACTGCACAATGTTGCATGGAGATGGAACCTAATTGAACTGTGGCATTTCTTTCCCAATCATCATTTCTTCCTGTAATCTGTATGCGTTTGATGTCCTTTCTCACATCAAATCCATAGTTCTACAGTCTTTATCATCATGTTCTACTGACTTACAAAAGGTGAAATAGAAACTCTTTGGGTTTGTCTGATATTTCTGCATCATCATGCAGTGATAAGGGTCATGACCCGGTTTCTTATAGATTTTTCACCATAGCCCTCTCGGTGGTAATGGGTTTTGCATTCCTATTGCCATGTATTGTGTGAATGTTGGACATTCATTCTTGTGGTGTCCTTCCATCCTACATGTGGTACACCAAATGACTTCTTGTTTGTCCTTTTTCTTATTCTAGTTCATCTAGAACATTAAATTTTTCAAATCCTCCTTCAATTCTTTGATAGCTGGGTCTGTTTGCTAATACTGGTTTTCTTCTAGTTGTAAGGCTACCTACAGAGCCTCTGCATGTGTCTGGAACTTTTGTTTTCGCAGTGGATACTTTAAATTTGGGAGTAGTGAGTTGACAAACAAGGGCCGATGTTGCATATCGATCATGAGATATTTAAATTTTCCCTTCAACCTCTTGAATCTATGATCAATCTACCATACATAATCTCCTGGTTTTTGTCTTATTTCGATCATCTTGTTCATGTACTGATCTTCTGAGATAAACTTCTGGAACTCATTTATCAATAATTTTTTTATGTCTGTTAGTGTCCTTTTCATCCCAGTGACACTGTTTGTGTCTAGACTCATGTACCAGTCTACCATGCGGTCTCTTAGCGTAATCGCTAGCTGTGTAAGTTTAGTATCTTCATCAGTGATCTGTTTTCTTCCTAGATCTTTGCACAAATGAACAAATGCTTCTTGGGGTCTTCTGCTACTTCTCCTCGAAATTCTGGTAATATGATGGTGGGATCGTATCCTGCCATTCTGAATGATGAACTACTACCTCCTCCGTGTGGTGTAGATACTTGACTACTGTTGCCTAGACTGGCTCCTCCAGTTGTTTCTCCTTGTGTAGATGTACTTCCTGCTGTCGGACTTCCTCCGAAATTCGATTTTCTAAACGATGGTGTTCTCTTTGGTTTATTAGTCACACATGGGTTTATGGGTTCCACACTGACATTAATATGGATAGGATGGCTTCCTTGTCCTCCCACTCTTGGACATCTTGTCTTCCTCTATATGTTGCACGCAAGATTTCCTCAATTTGATCCATAGCCTAGAGATCCTCTACCTCTTCCTCATCACTCACCAAGCCTTCCCTCACGGCTACGACTCTCTTCTTGCTATTCACTTTGTATTGGTAGGGTGCTCTGCTACATGCCTTTCTTGTTGATTCCAAGATCCACTTGATCTGGTCGTTGTCCATCATAATCGGGTCCAAGGGTTCCTCCTTATTTCCCTTATCCTTTCTTCCTTCCATTCCTCCTCTCTCTGTTAGTGCTTCCCCCCTTCCCCCATGCACGCAGGGAAGTTTAGCTGTATGATTCCATTGTCATTACATATTTTTTATATAATAGTTCTTAATAGAAGTATACAGTGATCGAATGTACCTTCCTCGAGGTCCGCAAATAAATTTGTGCTCTGCTGCGCTGTATGACTTCATTGTGTCAACTGCAAAATCTATTATAAACCCCGCCACAATACTGTCAAGACAAAAATCTATTGCACAAGTGAACTTGTTGTTCACCTATTTCAACTGCTCAATCTGTACTGGGGTCCACTCTATCTATTCAATCTGGTTCGTCATGTGGTTATCCTTCAACCTTAGTATCCACTCCTGCAATAAGTGTGGGAAATCGTAGAAAAAGACTTTGTGCAAATCAGTAAACATGTATTTTTCCAGATATTTGTGGGGTGTTAGTCTAGGGTTTCTATTGTCTTTCTGTGAAAAATCCATCTCTTTTGTTCTCAACCAACTTTCGATTTCTACTTTCATGGGATTCCATGGTCTCAACATGCCCTTTTACTGGCTCATTGCTCTCTACCCTAATATTTTCTTGATCTGCCTCTGACAAATCTTCGACTTATCTCATCTATTCAATCCTGTCTTGTTCCTACAACCGACAACGAAACCATTTGTTGGTTATCTCTTCTTCTACATCGTCTGAGTTATTAAACCATGGTTCATGTCTTTTGGGTTTCCAACAAAGCCTCTAAAAACTATCGGCCCTCCTGGTAAACCAGAAGGAAACACATCACACAGGGCGCACTGTGCAGTCTCACCCGAGATAGCTTTAATAGGTGGCTATAAGACTCATGTGTTTACAGCCTAGGATTGAGTGCAAGATATGGGATCTGTATTCTGAACCATTTATTATAACCGATGAATGCAACATACTGTTATCCACGACTATGCAGTAAATGTAATAGCTTCTTCCCTCAATATCACAACAACATTTAAACAAGCAATATAATAATGCATTCATTAATTAAGTACAACAACGAGCTACTGAAAACAAGATAAATATATGCATGCATTCATCACATTACACAGATATTACCGTGGTTCACCCCCTCCTAGGTACGTCCACAAAGATTTGGCTCTTGGCTCTTTTATGATGGTAGTTTTTCATCGACATCGTCTTGCAGTTACAATTCTCCTCAGATGGGTAAGATCTATATGAGGCGAACTAGATCGCACCAGGCTCCTCAGCTTGCGATCTAATCCTCAAGATCTACCTTTTCTCCTCTTCTCTAGCTCAACAACTTATACAAAATGGGTCATAAAACATTACATAACGCATCAACTCATACATATCTATGATGGAACAATAGTCTGAACAATGCAAAGCCAACCACTAACTAGATCAAAACAACTACAAAATTATCTCCTAAAATTACAGAACTTGTCCACAATACCTCAGTATCGATATTTATACATCTTTGTCTCTTCAGCCATTATAATATGTTACCAAAACCCTAACCCTACCGACGTTAGGTCTTCCTCTCATGCACGTGTGTTGTTCTTCTTTCTAGTTGTCGCTTTCCTTGTGCACACTTTCTTGCATGCGTGCGTGTTGTGCTTCCTTCTAGCTGTCGCTTTTCTTCTACATGATTTTTTTCCCCACGATCATCCTTCTTTCCACTTCGGTCCGCTGCCAACACAAGGTTAAGCAAAGGTCAATGAGCTCCATAAATCTGTCATTGGGAACTAGCTTTAAGACTATCCCAAGACTCTCTCTCCTACCTCTTCTTAACTATATGTAGGATGTTCTATCCTACAGGTGGGGCCATACTTTAACCGTTTCGTCAGACTAATGTGTCAAACTTATCTCTACACTTGGCAAGTTGTAAATCTTAGGCTATTGGGAGAATTGATTGGTTCCCTATATTTTTTAATGTGAGGTGTCACAATACTTAGGAATGGGGGAGGGGTTTCCTAAGCTGACAAATGATAAACAATGCCCATACATATTATAATACATGAAAAGATGAAGTCGAATCTCTGTTAAAAATGCTATCATATTGTTTTTATGATATTTTGGGCTATTATATCAACAATTGTTTTTATTAAAATGCTAAATTCTATACTGTTGACATCACTATGTGTTATAAGCCTGTTTATTCATTTATTTATTTTTATGTTTATATAATGGAAGGTTGCTTAACTAGTTCTTTGTGACAATTACAGATCAATAACACATTGTTAAACTCACTACAGATCTATGTTACATGCCTATGACCAGAGTAACATGTTATTGAACATAAGAACAAGTTTTTTTATAGTGTTACAAGAATGATGACAAGGAAATTAACAGTGGATCATTCTATTCACACTTATCCCGTCCATGCTCCTGTTCACCATGTCTACCAGGAATTGCCCAAGCTAAGTGCTATGGGTGAATGTCCATTATAATGGAGATAATTTCTACTTTCATAGGAGTGCCATATGAAGTTCCATATGGAGGATCAGATGAGGTATGCATATACTATAAATGACCACGATTGCATGCAAAAAAAAGGATCATTCGAATAAATACACTTGTTTTGTTGGTAAGTTAAGATGAATTGAATGGTATGTTGTTAAAATTCATGTTGATAATTGAATTCAAACTTTTTAATGCATTTTTATGATCAAATGTCCAAGTCGAAGACTTGGACATTGATATAATTCACATAATTTCATTTGCCTCCAAAGTACACCATTCAAAATTCAAATGTTGTGCAATCATAGTCACACATGGAGATTGTGTGTGATGAATGTGTAAAAACTTGGCCAATCCTCATAATAGTCTATTCCACCACGGCCTCATCAAATTTCTTGTCATAACTGAATTGAAAAAACATGGCAAGACATGGGATGAATTCCTCTATCAATTCTCAAACCCACATCTCACAGTCAATACCAATAAGAGATCAATTTATTTAGGGACTGCTACTCCATCTAAGCCTCATTCTCCAAAGACTCCAAACCCTCTAACTCAAACTATCTCTATGTTTGAACAAAAGGCCAAGAAAATTGTTGATTCCCCTGCAGCCTCATCAGGCAAGAAAACTAAAAAGCCTACTGATAATTCTCCATTTCCCTCAACACCTATTGATCCTCAACCTAAGAAGTTACAAGATGCATTTCAACAATATTTTCCTTTAGTCCCTACAAATAGAAGAGGAGCCAATCAGTTCAAAGGGGAATCTTTTCGAAGAAGTACCCGAAGTGCAAGTGGAAAGTGTAATGTAAAACCTCCAAGCACTTTAGATCCTATACAAGTGTCTTTCGATCATGAAAGCCCCATAAAAGACTCATAGAAATTTCTACAGAAGAGTTTGAGCATGATAGAGAAGTAAAATCTGAACCTATTCCCTCTCACAAGTACTCTGTTACTCCTACCTCCCAGATGCCTACATCAACTTCCAAAATTGATAGATCTTCTACATCGATCAAGGGATCCAAGCTGTCTTCTTTTGAAACATATTATCATACCCCAATTATTGAGAAATTACAACAATAAAATGTTCAGTTCCTTCAACAGTTGGAAGAGTGAAAGACTATGGATAGGCATCTACATCATGACAATGCAGTATTGCAAGAAAAAGTGAATTCTCTCCAACGATTGCTTGATCAAATGACCACCGCTAATCACAGCCTCTGGAAACAATTGAAACATGGTAAAAGGACCAAGACAAAGTATCTAGGAAAAGAGGGAGCAGCTTCTAAATCTAATCGACCCCCTCCTTCACGAGTCTAGTTATGTCGGGTTATTCATTTTTGTTTGCAGAGGGACCTGCAAATCTTTAGGTGTGGGGGTAATGTTGGGTTCATATTTTGACTATTTTATTGCGACGATCAAATCCTTTTTGCATCAATATTACATATGGTATGCTTCCTATTATCCATTTTGAAGGAGTTTCAAAGGTTTATATATCAATTCATCATGAATTTTCATCATGTATGCATAATTGATGTTTTTGCAATGATTTTGAGATCAATTAAGTTTAGTTCGATGTTTACAAAGATCTAATGCATGGTTTGTGTGAAACAGAGAAAAATCACGGTCCGATCCTCCATCCGGTACCTCATCCGACACTCCATTAAACACTCCATTCGGTATGCGATCCAACACTCCATATGGCACACGATCCAACACTCAGAGCACACTGGAGTTGGCGATTGGTACATTGGTGGGATGTTGTGGATGAATCGGTGATCTAGTTTTTATGTCCCCTCGTGTCCTCCATCTATAGAGCTCGACACACCTCAGATTGGGCGTTTATAGTGATCATTGAGTGGCTCACAAATTTTCTAGAATATGTTGTTGTTAGAGGCTCATTTAATGAGTTTGTTGTTTTTAGAGGAGATCGACCCTTCTAGTGGTCGACCTCTCAATCTGTAACTTATCTATAAATGCCACTATCAATGGCATGACCACAAACATAATTTTTAAGAATAATTTTATTGTGTAATTCAGAGATTCTCTGCAACTTTGTTCCAGACTTCGTTTTTTGATTAATGCCAAAATTGCGTTGAGTTGAGCCTGTGTTTTATTGTTGGAATGTAGCCACGACCTGCTGGGGGGCCCACCAGTGGTCTGGGTGACTGTATATCAATAGATATCGTCTGTTTATCTTATTTCTTAGTTAGAATTTATACTTGTTTCTTTGTTGTATGTATTTTTCAGTTTCAAGTACTGCATATGCCAATTATAATTTGATTATGTAATTCGTCTTTCCTTAATTGCAGATTGCTTGTAGGATATGATTAATTATCATATTGCGTCTCTTCTTTCTTAGCTATGAATTGTCCTGCAGTATACTAATTTAGATAGTTGTATTGAAGTCTTAATTAGTTACTTTGGTTTTGGTAACTAAAACAGAGCATTAACTTAGACAGGGTATTAGTGTAAACAATGTTTTAATTTAAAATTGTTTGCAAGCTTTGATGGATTAATTGTTTCAAGTTTTGATAGTTGTAATCAAGGTAGATTTAATTACCATTTCAATTAATCTTCATAGATCTATTTTGTTTATTAATATTGCCTTAGTATGATAGGATAGAAATAGATTTTGGGATTATGTTTTCTAAAAACATTTTAGTTTTGAAATATGTTTTTTAATGACAGGATTAGTTCAATTTAGATCATGAAATCTCAGTTATGGATTTGAATTGTAATTTTTAGTTGATATTGATCAAGAATTAGAAGTTTGTATAGAGTGAATTCGAATTAGGATTTTTAATCATGAGTTCATGAGTTTATAGGTTTTCTTGAAGTAATATAAGAGCGTTTTTAATTGTTGATGATTAATGTATGAAGTTTAGAGATCACATGGATTTCCGAGATACTTAGTGTTGCTTATATGATGGAAAATATTTCTTTAAATTTCCTTATTCACACTTTCCTTTTCTTTGTAGAAGTCAACATTGAATTAATTCCTCTTGAACTGTCATAGTCCTAGATTGTTTAAGCTTACTTAGGCCATATAGAGTTCATAATTCTATAATTGCTTAAATCTCTTCATTATTTGAGTTTATTAGCATTAGATTAGGTGAGGCTAGGCTAGATTAGAACTCTATACCCGCACATACAGTGCTGGCACGTCGAGGCCTACGAGCCTCTGGTTGACAATTTAATTGAGGGAATTACTTCATATAGAATACTCATCAGAAGCATGACCCTGCCCCAATATGTCAAATTGTTGAGGGAAGACAAAGAAAGAACTACTAGTTGGAAAATAAATATTTGATAGGGTGTTTATGGAGTTTCAATTGCTACCAATTAGCCAAATGCACACTTGTAAACGAGTGATGGGAGAAGAGGTGAAAGGGAAATGTTGAATGATAATTCCTCCTTATTTATTATTTTATGAATCAATCAAGTTATAAGGTGTCTAGTGGTTTGTATTCAATCTTAATACCTATTAGACAAGAGTTGAGAACAATTTTGACAAGCCAGAAGAGCTACGTTTAAGTGATAACCAATGGAACAAGCCAACACGCAAAGGTCTGCATGATAACCATGATATATGAGGGAGGGATAACGCTACAAGAGCCAACTTTTTGACACAGTCCAAGTCTTACAATCAAGCAAAGCATATAGAAAGGGACTTCACATTGCTCTAATTCTCTTTGAGGGGAAAAACATAGGGCATAATTGAATAATTTCTTTTCTTTGCATTTATGTCCTTAAAAATATGTCTCATTGTGATTATCAAAAATTTGGAGGCATCAACATTCTGCAACTTTTTTGGGGGACAAGTAGTGGAATTTCAAGGGATGAGAAGGTAAGTGGGTTGTTGTAGGGGTTAGAGAGGGGAAAGTG
>ML859621.1:8762-25574 GCA_009831015.1 Picea engelmannii
CCCCCCCATAATACCACTTACCAACCTACCCCCCCGAAATACCACTTTTGAACCCTATATTTCGGGATTCATCTTTTTCAAACCCAGATCCCGGACAACTGGAGATGAATTTCACAAAACCGAGAGAGGTTTTTTCTCAAAACAAGGTGGTAAACAAAACCCTCCCCCATATTTGAAACAACTATCTCAGAGTGGGATAATCAAAGACTTATTTGGACCTCATTTTTCAGAATTTCAGAAGGCAAATAATTCAAAAGACACAACCAACAACGAAAGTCAAAGAAAGATCATCAACAAAATCCCCATCAAAGATGTACCTGAAAACTAACTACACCCTCAGATTCTAATTTTTCTCCAGATCTACCATCTTTTGTCAAATCAGATGTACTAGTTTTAGTAAATTTGTTGGGTATTTGTTCTCCATTAATGTAACCAGATCCATGATTATAGGGAACAATAATTGAATTACTGGCAACCTATTGTGATGATAGGATATTATATATTTGGAGGCATTTTGATGTACAAGGGGGGTTGGAATGGCAGGAATATGGCCTACCTGTTTATTTGAAAGTTATGTAATTTTTCAGGAACTTTAATAATAGAGAGTGTTTATGATAGTAGAGATTCATCACAGTGCTTATTTTCAGTGAGTTTTCCCTCTGTAATGATCATTTCCATTAATGTTTATTATTTTCTAGTATTGATTGAGAGTATATGTTTGGAATTTGTCTTTATATGATGCTCCATTCATGCAGTGAAAACTGGTCCATGTGTTAAATATTTCATGCTCACAATTCTTCCGTATATGTTTCTTTGTTCACAAATCTATATATATTTCTTCTAAAGTTACATCTGAGAATTCATCCTAGATGCTCTCATTTGTAATGGGATTTTCTTATTTCGATCCTGCCATCATATGAATATTTTTTATTGCTAGAAATTGTGCTTATTTTTCTTCTGTTCCCTCAAAAATACACTGTTGTGTTAATCTTCCAGATCTATCTCATAAGTTGACTCCATTTCCCAATGGACTTCCCTTGCATGTTCCAAACCAACAATTCAAAAATCAAATACTAAACTTTCATAACTAGCCTAACATTCTAAACTCAAACAAATCTAAATTCGACAGAGAGATCCCTCTCTGAAGCTGGCAGGGCTAGATCCCATCTTCAAAAGTGGTTTTATTGTTACCTATGTTCATTTCGTCTTCAACCTTAGAAATTACAGAGTGATAATAAGATGGAGTGGGGTAATACTTTTGGGCATGAGGTTTCATGACATACAAGGGTTCATATTGTCTCATTTATGGGTTTCTTTGTAGAGGGTGTGTTACCTTTTGTCCATGATGCAACATTTTTCCAAGCCCATTTTCCATTAATTTATTAGAGTGTTTCCATGTTGAAGATGATAAGGGGCACTAAAAAGGAAACGCATAGCCCACATACGCTCTACCTTGGTTGGGATGATTGATTAATTAGTTATTTGTTTTATGGGTCCCCCATTTTTTGAGAAGTGTTTCATTGTTCTCGGGATCCTGAGGTGATCATCTAGAAGGCATATGAATGGATTTTATATTTTTCCAGCTACATTTCCCTCTGGGCCTTCAACCCCTTCTTACCATGAAATGAGGTACAATCCCTTCTTAGGTCAGTGCACCCAAAAACCCAAAATATGAGGAGACGAAAATGAAGGATTATGGAAAGTGATAAGTATGATTAGGAATGGTATGATGAATTTTCAAGGAACCCCCAATAGCATCTCATTCCTGAGGGTGATCAACTTACTATGGTGTAATGACACTCACCAAGGTTAAATAAGGCAAAAGGTATAATTTCCAAGCAAATGCTCTATAATCAAGAAATGATTCTTTGCAACATATTCAAATGATTCAATTATTAAAGTGACACTTACCATTAAAGTGGACTTATTACCTCATGAAGAAAGACTTGATGTCCTCTGGGGCCAGGCTGGTGTGATGGATGTGTTGTTCTTATTCTAGGCAGGTCACCATGGTGAACACCTTGAAGATTGATGATGCAGCCCCCCTACTCCCCTGCAGGGCTACACAACCTCTCGGTCAAGGATATCTGATTCTTGAGTTGACTGAATCTATGAAACCTTATTGGTCTCCTTCTGTATCTAAACACATGCCCTTTCGACTTCCTGTTGCAGGTCTTATGGTACCCGCAACTGTTCCTTTCGCTCTCCTACAAAATATCAGAGTATTGGGCGTTAGTTCTTTTTCAGATAAGCCCTCTCTTGATGCAACCTTGGGCGGTGCCTTCTTGTGACCACATGATTGTGGGTGTGGCCAATAGCGGTTTGGGATCAAACTCCTTTTCAACCCGCAATTCTCTTTGAACCTCCACGTGTCCTTTTGGCAAAACCATGGTCTGGATTGTGTCTCACCCTCAATGTTTTAAAGTCCATGCAAATCCTCTCCCCGCAATGGTACGAGATCATCGATGTCACGATATTGACGATGCTATCTAAACTGATGGTTCAGATATACACTTTTCAAATCTACAAACCAGATCTGCCCCTCCTGAATCAACGAGTGTGGTCTCTTCACAATTCCAGACTTCGGATTTTTGAAATCTCAAACCTCGCTTTTCTCCGTATGTCAATCTTCCAGAGTTGACGATCTACAGACACCTGTCCTCACAATCGATGGCCCTGCCCTCACTTTGGGTGTTTGACCTTTCAACTTGGATCAACGGTCCTGTGGCCCTCCCGTCGATCAATAGTTGAGATCTCCTTTGGGTTTCGTACTTCTGAGATCTCAAATCTCAAAATTCACCTTTTTCCCAATGCTTTTATCCAAAGGCTGTAATCCACTGACGAATGTCCTCTTGATATGATGATCGAGGATTACTTTGGGTCTTTTCTCGTAGCTCACAGATCTACGACATGTCTCCCTTGATATAATGGTCAGAAATTACTTCGAGTCTTTACCCGAAGCCCACAAATATACACCACGTCTCCCTTGATCTAACAGTCACGAATTACTTCGGGTAATCTGACGGCTCAGATCCACTTCGGCTTATCGGACGGTTGAGATTCACTTCGGGTTTTCAGAGCTTTAGACTTTGGAAATCTCAACTCTCAAACCTTACCTTCTCCTGAACTCACAGGATTTGATGGCTCAGATTCACTTGCTCGATCCGACGCTTGAGGTTCACTTTGGATGATATGATGACTCAGATCTGCTCCAGATGATCAAACGGTGGAGATTTCACTTCGGCTCTCTCACTCTTCAGACTTCAGAAATCTCAAACCTCAAACGTTCTTCCTCTTAAGCCCACGATATTTTATGGATCAAATTTGCTTTGGCGATCTGATGCTTGAAGTTTACTTCGGTTGATCTGATGGTTCAGATCTGCTTTGGATGATCGACCAATTGAGATCCTATTTTGGATTTCCGGCTCTTCGGGCTTTGGAAATATTAGTTCTCAAACCTTCGTGAGTTCCCTCTCCTCTATGTGAGAAGCACTAAGGCTCATGCACCTTACTCTAGTCAAACGATTATTGATCCTTTGCAGTGTGATCCAATGACCTCTGTCGCTACTCCTCTTGAGCTTCTAATCTCTCTAACTTAGAATATTTTCTAAGTGTTCAAAGGTTTCAAACCTTTGCTCCTCCTACAAGTCTGATTCTTGGATCTCGTTAACACTTATTAAAAGTGTTATCTCTTCTGAGCTTTTTCCTTAGAGGATTTTGAATTCCCACGCACACCTTGTGTTCTTGGGATTTTGATAACTCAAATCGAAGGATTTCTTGAAAATAAATTCTTCTCACCCACCTGGCGTTCCTTTGTTCTGGTTTTTTCGATTCTTGGTCACTTCTTGATGCTGTGCACTCCTTGCACCTGGTCTAAGTTTCATTTTTTCTCTATGAACTTCTCTAAGTCAATCCGAGACTCAATCGACTGATCTAAAAATGAAGAAGACTTGAAAAACTTGAATAATTATTGCAAGTGAAATGTTATGTGTTTTAAAGCAACCAGATCAATTTGCAACACATAATTAAGGATTACTTATGTAAAAATACACATAGATAGCAGCATAAAACATTGAACATCAACACATAAACACAACAACTTGATAAAGGAGTTCACCCCTCTCCGGGCTACATCTCCTAGTCCAACTCCCAATGGATCATTATTATTAAATTGCTCAAAGTGCTAAAAAACATGCCTTACAATGCTCAAAATGACAAACCGACTGCTCCAATGGCTCCGCAACATCCCAAAACCCCTGTCTGGGCTCTTTCGACACCTCAATCGGTCGAAAAATGAAGAAGTTAGCCTCCTTGAAGTCTCCCTCTTCAACTTTGCTGTCTCTGGTTCTACAAATCGCACCCTTGTGCTTCAAACCTGGCTCACACACTCATTTAAGCGTAAAAACTTGGCACCGGGCGCAACCGTGCCAACGGTGCAAACCGTAGGACGGTTAAGGCGCATCTAGCCCCTAACCGCCTCAGTACTCGGTCATATGGCCATAGGACCAAAAGCTAGGCGGAGAAGTGGTTAATCCGTTTGAAAACCGTGGGAACCACCACAACCGCGCGCATATTTACGTGCCACACAATAGTTATGGTTTAATAAATATGGTTATACACACATATATAGTCCGTGGGCTATATTCAAACCCGCGCGCCATATTACAATACCAATAAACATATGGTCGACGGTCATATATGTTACAAAGAACCGCGGGTCGGGGCTAAGCCCCGGCCCGACCCCCCATGCCAATACAACACAAATACAAATTAAATATATTGTTTCCTGCCTTCCTAACAAGGAACAAATGACGGTAAGTTGGCTAGCGGAGTTTCATTAGAGCTTTATACAGTGGGGGAGGTCCGGGGGTCGAACCCCGCGGACTCCCCATATTATTTTATATATAAACAACCATATGAACCAGTCGTATAGTGACACGTGGTGCCAATGGGTTGGGCCACATGTCTACACATTATTGGCTACAAATGACACGTGTCAACACCCGATTGGAAAACCACCAACCAATAAAAATGCGCCATGTCTTCCAACTACCACATCATCATGATGGTACGGCCCTGCCACGTGGCCGTACAGACTGTACGGACAGGTACAATCAACATTCCAAATTTTTGCCTGTTTGGCTTGGCGGACAGATCGCGATATCTCCTCCATATGGACTCCGTTTGCGAAAGTAAATATATTGCCGGAATTAGGAAGACGAGACAGACGCAATGGCACTATTTTCGTCGCATTCCGAGCACTTTGAAAATTGAGCAAAATTTGATCCCCTGATCATCGACGCATTCCTTGCATTCGATATGCACACCTTGCATACGAGTGTCAGAAGAGAAACAATTGAAACTCATCAAGTTTTGTCACGAACTCATACAATCAACCTCTTGATAATCATACATGAACGAAATAAACTAAAGAACATATACAGAATGTAACATTCATTCAATCACACATTAAGATGAGAACAGTCCAAGGATTTGGGACAATTCTTTTTTTTCTATTCATTCATGAAACAAATTACATAGTATTTCTCCTACTCTACTCTGTTCTACTGATCTCTCTTCTCTATCTTCTATTTTGTCTTGATCATCATGTACTTTTACAATGCAACGACAAAACTATCTAAGGACCAGCTCCACGAGCTCTCATCGTCCTGTCTGTAACCTATCCTATCAAAATCTTATCGATTACCTACTTTGTCCTATTAAAATAACTAACATTTATTACCAGATAAGAGTCAACACTCCAAATCTGCAACCCCTTATAGTCCTTCATGAATTTACAAACATGACATATTTAAAAATGATTCTTTCAAAAATATCTCAACAACTCGATTTACTTTTGAGTTAATTGTTGATGTGAAACTCTGTCATGATGAGATGTCATTCCTTTGCCTCTATGCTTGTGTTTTGACTTTGAAGGCGATGCTCCTGCATCATACTCCTCTGGTTAAAATTTTCATGGACTCCTGTCCATGAGCTCCTGCACTATTTTCCCATGCTTCAAAATATCAGGTTTTGTGACCCAACTTGCATCTTCCATTGGATGATATTTCCACTTCACTAAATATTCAGGATATGTCTTCCTCCTAGTCTTATTTCCATCTCTTTGTTCAATGATTTTCTCCATTTGAGGATTTTCTGTTGTGGGAAATTGTTCTTCCCACTGAACTTATTTTTGATCATCCAATTCTCCTACCTCATCTCTCCTATAAGGATACAGGTCTGCAACATTGAATATCGGTGATATCCCAACATTGTCTGGCAACTCAATTTCATAAGCATTAGCTGTGAATTTTCTGAGAATCCTGCATGGTCCTATATTATTCATCTTCAATTTGTTATATGTTCCCCTTGGAAACCTTTCTTTTCTCAAATGAGATAAAAATTCATCTCCAACCTCGAATTGAACTTCTCTCCTCTTTTGATCAACTCTGCTCTTATATTTATGGTTGTTGTTATGTAGCTGTTCTTTGACTCTGTCATGGAGTTTCTGCATTTCTGTTGCAAAATCCTCTGCTCCAGCATTTTTGAACTCATCTTGATTCAGATCTCTCAACTCTGTAATCCCTCTTGGTTGTATTCCATACACAATTTCAAATGGACTTTTCCTTGTGCTCCTGTTCAATGAATTGTTGAATGCAAATTCTTCCTATGCTAGAATCTGATCCCATTGTCGACCTTGCTCAGTGACTAAAATTCTAAACAAGTTTCCCAGACTTTTGTTTACTACTTCAGTATGTCCATCTGTCTCAGGGTGATATGTTGAACTAAAGGACAAGTTTGTCCCCAACCTCTTCCATAGAGTCCTCCAAAAGTGTCCTATAAATTTGGTGTCCCTCTCTGAGACTATGCTCCTAGGAAATCCATGTAGTCTCACTACTTCTCGTAAAAACAAATTGGCTATGTGTGTAGCTTCGTTTGTTTTCTGGCATGGTATGAAATGTGCCTTTTTTGAAAATCTGTCCACCACAACAAATATGRAATCACTCCCTTTCTGAGTTCTAGGCAATCCCAAAACAAAATCCATATTGATTGCATCCCAYGACCTTTCTGGAATTGTTAATGGCTGATACAAACCAGTGTTCTATTGTCTTCCTTTTGCATACTGACAAATTMTTCATTTGTTCACAAACTTTTTCACTTMTTCCCTCATGCTCGGCCAATAATATGAATTACTCAGCTGTGAAAATGTMTTATCATGACCAAAATGTCCAACTAAACCTCCACTRTGTTTCTCCTTCAGAAAGTTATCTCTCATTGAGCATCTTGGTATGCATAATTGGCTTCCTTTGAATAGTAATCCATCTTGGATCAAATATTCTTCCCATTGGCTTCTGTCTCCCAACAAAGGATTCTTGCATGCCTTATAAGCTTCCTTAAAATCTACATCTTCTTTATACATTTCCTTGAGGTGTTCAAACCCTAAGGTCTCCACTTGGAATTCATGTACAATCAAACTCCTCTTGCTCAAAGCATCTGCAACTTTGTTAGCAGTTCCAACAATATGTTTAATAACAAAAGTAAAATTCTTCATAAATTCTACCCATTTAGCATGTCTCTGATTCAACTTTTCTTGCCTAGTAATAAACTACAAAGCTTGGTTATCACTATACAAGACAAATTCTTTAGGAATTAGATAATGTCTCCACTTCTTCAAAGCTTGAATCACTGCATAAAATTATTTTTCATATGTGGAATACTTCTTCTTGGTGTCATTCATATTCTCACTGAAATAAGCAACCGGCCTATTATCCTGACTCAAGACTGCTCCAATAGTTAATCCACTTGCATCACATTTCACTTGAAATGTTTTTCTAAAATCTGGCAAGAACATAATTGGTTGTTCTGTGATCTTCTCCTTCAACACTTTGAAACATTTTTCAGCTTCCTCTGTCCATTTAAAAGACTTGTGTTTCTTCTTCACACTGTCTAGCATGGGTGCACATATACCATTGAAATTTCTGATAAAATTTCTATAAAAACTTGCTAACCCATGAAAAATTCTTACCTCAAATATGTTGCTTGGCGATAGCCATTCTCTGATTTCTCTCACCTTTTCTGGATCCATCTTCAATTCATTTTAAGAAATCACAAAACCCAAGTATATGAGTTATGTCTGCATAAAGGAACTTTTCTTTAGATTTATCAACAAATTTTCCTGCTGCAACTTTTCCATCACTGATGTCAAATGCCTTAAGTGTTCTCTCTTTGTCTTACTGAAGATTAGTATGTCATCCAGATATACTATGACAAATTTTCCTATGAAGTCTTTCAATACTTCATTCATCAATATCATAAATGTGCTTGGTTCATTTGTCAACCCAAATGGCATGACCAGCCATTCAAACAATCCTTCATTTGTCTTGAATGTTGTTTTCCATTCATCTCCCTCTCTCATTCTTATTTGATGATACCCACTCTTCAAGTCTATCTTGGAAAAATATCTTGCTCCACTCAAACAATCCATCAAATCATCCATCCTTGGTAAAGGGAATCTATATCTAATGGTTATCTTGTCGATGGCTCTGGAATCTGTACACATTCTCCATCCTCCATCCTTCTTTGGACTTAACATAGTCGATACAGCACATGGGATTAGGCTTTCCCAGACTAAACCTTTATCCAACAACTCCTATACTTGATTTTTGACTTCCTCATTCTCTCTAGGGGTCAACCTATAAGCTGCTTTGTTTGGTAAACTAGCTCCTGGAATAAGGTCAATATGATGGCTTATACTCCCAATGGGTGGTAATGAGTGAGGTAACTCATCCACTACTATGTCAACAAAGTTTTCTAATAGTTCTTGTATTTCTTCAGGCAAATATTCCACATAAGTATTTGTAAGGATAACTCTAGGCTTCCTCACTACAACAAATTGTATTTCTTCCTCCTTTTTGACTTCATTCAAGAGTTCCTTCCCACTCATGAGAAGTATACTTGAACTAGATTCCCTCTTTTTCTCTTTGTCTTATATTGGTAACAACATATGTGTCCTACCATTATTTTCTAGGTTATAAGTATTCTTTCTTCCACCATGAATAAATTTTCGGTCAAACTGCCATGGTCTCCCCAATAATATGACAGACATCCATAGGAATTACATCACACAATATTTCATCCCTATAACCTCCTATTTTAAATTCAACTTGACATTGTTGACTTACCATTACTTGATGTCCTTTCTGCGACCATGATACCTTGTATGGGGTTGGATGTGCAGTTGTCTTCAATTCTAGATTCTCAACCATCTCCATGGATACTATATGGTCAGTGCTCCCACTATCTATGATCACTTTGCAAACTCTGTCTTTCATCTTGCAAGCATTTTTGAACAGACTTGTTCGTTGAACTGGTTCCTTTGGTTCCTTCTCTAGTTTAAGAAGAATTTTCCTCATCATGAGATTCTTCCCTCCTTCTGTTGCTTCTGCTTCCACATGCTTATGTTCTTGAGCAACATGTGCTTCTCTTGCTCCTTCTTTCTTTCTCTTAGGACATTCCCAAGACTTGTACCTTGGTTTTGCACATGTATAACATTTAACTTCACCTCCTCTGGCTCTTCCTCTTCTTCTTCCTCTGGAAAAATAAATTCTTCCTCCATGTTGTTCTTCTTTAGAACTTCCACCCTTCTCATGGTGACTATGCTTTTTGTCAGCTTCATGCTTCAGTTTTTGGAACTTCTCTCTGCTGGTTCTCTTACCCCTGCTTGAATTTCCTCCTCTTATTCATTGGCTTTGCTTCCTGGCCAATTTTTCTTCAGCTTTCAAGGCTGCTTGATAAGCATCCTCGACTTTAATAACAAACATCATGTTGATCTCCTCTTGGATTTCATATCTCAGCCCATTGATATACCTGGATGTTTTCTCATCTTCATTCTCTTTTTGTCCAACCCTGATGTTCAGTATGCAAAATTTCTCAGTGTACTCCTTCACTGATAAGCTCTTCTATCTCAAGTTCTGCAATTTCCTGAATAGATTGATTTGATATTCCTTCGAGATAAATTTGTCTTTCAACTTGGCTACCATCCTATCTCAGTTTTTAATTTTCTGCTTACCATTGCTCCTACGTTCGGCTTGTAGTTCATCCCACCATAATGCTGCATGACCTTTCAGTCTTGTCACTACATGCTTCACCATCTTGTCTTCTTTGATATTTTCATAATCGAAGTATTTGTCCATAACACGTACCCAATCTAACAATTATTCAACTTCTAAATTGCCTTCATACATTGGTACCTCTATCCTTGCTATGGCTCCTATCTTTGAAACAACTTTTATTAAGAGATCCTGTGCAACATCCTCTACTACATTTTATTCGACCTCTACTTCTTCGCTCTCAGCTTCACTGATATCTCCAGCGTCTAGCTCTCTTCTCTGCGTTGTTTCCATGACGTCCAGTCTCATTAGGAGTCACCTCATTTCTTCTTCCATTTCTTCATTTGCTCTACATCTTTTGGGTGGCATGATTCCACTGTGTCACCTTCTAAATATTATAAACATAAATCAAATTTTCTTGATACCACAAATGATACCAATTTACCTCCTTTCTCCTTTTTTATGTTGTCTGCAAACAAACTCAGTATCAACTCTGATACCACCTGATGCAACCCCCCTACTCCCCCACAGAGCTACATGACCTCCCAGTCAAGGATCTCTGATTCTTGAGTCGAATGACTCTCTAGAACCTTATTGGTCTCCTTTTGTATCTAAACACATGCCCTTTCGGCTTCCTGTTGCAGGTCTTATGGTACCCGCAACCTTTCCTTTCTCTCTCCTGTGAAATCTCAGAGTACTGGGTGTTAGCTCTTTTTTCAGATAAGCCCTCTCTTGATGCGACCTTCAGTGATGGCTTCTTGTGACCATGTGATTGTGGGTGCGACCAATAGCGGTTTGGGATCAAACTGCTTTTCATCCTGCAATTCTCTTCGAACCTCCACATATCCTTTTGGCAAAACCATAGTCTATATTGCGACCCGCCCTCAATGTTTTAAAGTCCGCGCAACTCCTGTCCTCGCAATGCTACAAGATCGTCGATCTCACGATATTGACGATATTGTCTGAACTGACGGTTCAAATCTACGCTTTTCAAATTTATGGACTAGATTTTCCCCTCCTGAATCAATGAGTGTGGTCTCTTCGCAATTCCAGACTTCAAAGTTTTGAAATATCAAACCTTGCTTTTCTCCTTACGTCAATATTCTGGAGTTGACGATCTGCGGACACTTGTCCTCACAATCGATGGTCCTACCCTCACTTCAGGTGTTTGACCTTTCAAATTGGATCAATGGTCCTGTAGCCCTCCTCTTGATAAACGATCGAGATCTCCTTCGGGCTTCAGACTTTTGATATCTCAAATCTCAAAATTCACCTTTTTCCCATTGCTTTTATCCGAAGGTTGTAATCCATTAATGCTTGTCCTCTTGATCTGACGATTGAGGATTACTTTGGGTCTTTATCCAAAGCTCACAGATATACACCATGTCTCCCTTGATCTAACGGTCACGAATTACTTTGGGTATTTACCCGGAGCCCACAGATATACACCATGTCTCCCTTCATCTAATGGTCACGAATTACTTCGGGTAATATGACGGCTCAGATCCACTTCGGTTGATCGAAAGGTTGATATTCACTTCAGGTTTCCAGAGCTTCGGACTTCGGAAATATCAACTCTTAAACCTTACCTTCCCTTGAACTCACAATATCTAATGACTTAGATTCACTTGGTCGATCTAACGCTTGAGGTTCACTTCGGACGATCTGACGAATCAGATCTGCTCCAGCTGATCAAACAGTGGAGATTTCACTTCGTCTCTCTGGCTCTTCGGACTTTAGAAATCTCAAACCTAAAACTTGCTTCCTCCTAAGCTAACGATATCTAACGACTCAAATTCTCTTGGGCGATCTGACGCTTGAAGTTTACTTCAACTGATTTGATGGTTCAGATGTGCTTCAAGTGATCGAACGATTGAGATCCTATTTCGGATTTTCGACTCTTCGGGCTTCAGAAATCTCAGTTCTCAAACCTTCGTGAGTTCTCTCTCCTCTGTGTGTGAAGCACCAAGACTCGTGCACCTTACTTTGGTCATATGGTTGTTGATCCTTTGTAGTGTGATCCAACGACCTATGTCGCTCCTCCTCCTAAGCTTCTGATCTCTCTGACTTAGAAGATTTTCTAAGTGTTCAAAGGTTTCGAACCTTTTCTGCTTCTACGAGTCAGATTCTTGGATCTAGTTAACACTTATGAAAAGTGCTATCCCTTATAATCTTTGTCCTTAAAGGATTTCAAATTCCCATGCACACCTTGCATTCTCGAGATTTCAATAACTCAGATCAAAGGATTTCTTGAAAAGAAATTTTTCTCGCCCACCTAGCATTCCTCTGTTCTGGTTTTTTCAACGCTTGGTCGCTTCTTGATGCTGTGCACTCCTTGCACCTGGTCTAAGTTTCCTTTGTTCTCTCTGAACTTCTCTGAGTCAATCCGATACTCAATTGACACACTCCTTGTGTTCAAGATGCACACCTTGCATACGAGTGTTAGAAGAGAAACAATTGAAACTCATCCAGTTTTGTCACAAACTCATACAATCAACCTCTCGATAATCATACATGAACGAAATAAACCAAAGAACACATACATAATGTAACATTCATTCAATCACACATTAAGATGAACACAGTCAAGGATTTGGGACAATTATGTTTGTTCTATTCATTCATGAAAACAAATTACATAGTATTTTTCCTACTCTACTTTGTTCTACTGATCTCTCTGCTCTATCTTCTATTCTGTCTTGATCATCATCTACTTTTACAATGCAACAACAAAACTGTCTAAGGACCGGCTCCACGAGCTCTCGTCGTCCTGTCTGTAACCTATCCTATCAAACTCTTAGTGGTTACCTACTTTTTCCTATTACAATAACTAACATTTATTGCTAGATAAGAGTCAACACTCCATATCTGCAACCCCTTACAGTCCTTCACGACTTTACAAACATGACATATTTAAAAATGTTGCTTTCAAAAATATCTCAACAAGTCGATTTACTTCTGAGTTAATTGCTTATGTGAAACTATGTCATGCTGAGATGTCGTTCCTTTTCCTCCACGCTTGTGTTTTGAATTTGAAGGCGATGCTTCTGTATCAATTGAGGATCGGTTGGAAGGGGAAACTAAATTCCAGGCTTGCAAGGCTAGGGTTCTCCTTCTATTGGAATAAAATTAACTCAAAGAGTTTGTTGAGAGTGTTGTTGCAAGTCCTACTAGTTTGCAGGAATTGGCAGCTCACAAGAAGAAGAAAGTGAAGGGCAAGCGAGTGTTGCTATAATCCATGAAGGATCACCTAATTCCTCACATTTCTAAGAAGATGTCTTCCAAGGAAATGTGTAATGCTTTGGTAGGTCTATACCAAAATGGGAATACCAACAGGAAATTACACTTGAAGCACTAGCTTCAAGTTGCCAAGATGTCTAGTGAGGATATAATCATGAACTATCTTATGAATATTAACTAGATATGATATCATCTTGTGGCCATCGGTGATAAGGTGGAGGATGTTGAGTTGCTGAATGTAGCATTGATAGGTCCTTCCAGGTCTTGGGAACCATTTATGTAGGGGATATGTGCACGAGAGAATTTGTCAGGATTTGATAGGCTATGGATTGGTTGTGTTCAGGAGGAGACTTGGTTAGAGTCCAGGGATGGCTTGGATGGCTTGGTGAAGAGTAGTAGTGATGAGAACTAGTCCCTTGCAACCTGCACTAGGAAGGGAAGAAGAGGTTATCCTGGTTGAAGGGTTTCTCCCGAGAGAGAATCATCTCCAGAGCCGAGACGAAAGAAGTATATTAGTAATATAAGATGTTTTGAGTGTCATGATTATATTCACTATGCTTCACAATGTCCACATGGGAAAGGAAGGGGAAGAAGGAAGCAAGCATTTGTAGTAGAGTTTGATGAGGTTACAGATAGGTTTCAGAGGGAGATATTGTTGGTCTCCCACGTTTCAGGTAAATTTTATAGTAGGGGGACTTGGTTGATTGATAGTGGAGCCTCTTTCCATATGATAGGTGCATGAGAGTTTTTTGACAACTTCACAGAGACTGGCTCAGACTTGTGTGGAGCTTGGTATGGGAACCAAACATCTAGTATGAGGATCTGGTATGGTATCATTTAGGCTTGAGTAAGGATAATTATTGAGGGTTTGAAATGTGTTATGGGTGCTAACACTCAGGAGGAGTGTTCTCTCAGTCTTGGAGATTGAGAAGAAGGACTACCATATATTGTTTCGAGATGGGCGGGTGTTGTTTGTGCCCAGATGATCTAACTTCATATTAGGGGCCAACCTATGCGATCTATGACCAGAAGTAGCATAGAGGAAGATGCAAAGGAGAAGTCAACTCCACCATTGGTGAGGCAGGTAGCTCCACCAATAGCGTAGGTTCAAAGAGAGAATATAGCTCCACCAGTGGTATAGGCTCAAAGGGAGCCATATTTAAGAGGGAGTCATCCCTTAGGATCCAATAGGGAGGAGAAACCTCCCAAGACTATTTAGAGGAAGTTGGACTTCAGAGGGAGTCACCATGCTCAAAGGGAGAATCACTCATTGAGAGGGAGTCTACCTATAGGTATAGGTGGAAGAGAGGAATATTTCAAGCATGTGTCATGATAAAAAAATGGAAGGAATAATAAACAATTGTCTTATTTAGATAATTAAAGTTGTTTAAAGAGTTTAATTATTAATTAATCATGTTGTAAAAACAGATATATGAACAACAACAAAAGAGACAAAGACAATAAGAGCTTGATAACGGAGTTCACCAATTAGTGGCTACGTCTCCGGGCCCGCTTCCAAGTGAAGGACCTCTTTATTAATATTCAAATGCTCAAGTTCTTTACAATGGCTCCTTATTGTTACATAGAATGCTTCATATCTGTTCTGCAATACCTCCTTGCTCAGACGCATGTATGCTTCCTCAAACTCCTCTCACAAACATGACAAAAAGGCCTCTCAAAACATGAGAAAAGACCAAAATACATAAACTGCTCCTCAAATTCCCTACATCAAAAAGTTACCCTCAAACTCCAAAAGGCCTGGTTTATATAGGTTTTAGGCTCAACAAGAGAAGCCTAACTTCTCCTGAAGATCTGGCCTCTTTCTGGGATCAAATCCCCCTCTAAATGGCCAAGATATCCTAAAAAAACCACTTTCTGGTCATAATATCAAGCAAAATACCAATTTTGGGCTAAATATAAGCCAAAAAAACCACTTTTAATTAAAAATGTACAGAGTATCCCCCAAGGCTGAGCGCGCGCCACCAATGCTCGGTCATATGCACTCATGTGGCCAAGAGCTAGCCCAAAGGGCTAAGCACTAGCCCCCTAAACGCACTAGCTCCTGGTTTTTAGGGCGCATGCCATGGAACCTTCCCTGCAAACGTGACCGTGCCCCTTTTCTGCTAACCCGTGGTCACAACACCACATGAAACCATGGGATGGGGCTTATCCTCATCCCCTTTCGCGCCAACCTTAATACAATACAAACTTTATATAATATATATTTGACTTATGTTAATAAGTCCTATGTATGGCGCGTTGGTGTTGGAGTCTTCCAAAGGCATTGGCTTGGTGGGTGGTCATGGGCTCAAAACCCATGGACCCCCAAACATTTTTTTAAAACTTGCCAACGTGTTCTGACTAGATGCCATGTGGTTGCCCATGCCTGGGCCATGTGGCACCACCACATTTGACCAAAATCGCCATGTGTCCAATTTTGATTGGATCTGTCAACCACATCTTCCCAGTCACTGGTCACCACTTGTCAACACCTGCTTCTGCCACGTTAGCCTCATTAGATAGATTTGGTGATGTCATGATGACGTCAACATTGACTTTTTGCCAGTTGACTTTTGACTTTTTAACTGTTTGAGAATCTGATCAGAGTACGATAACTCTCGCATACAGAGCCCGTTTGAGAAATTAAATATATTGTCAGAATCAGCGCGGCGAGCCGGTCCTAATGGAATTGGTTTCATCCAATTATGAGAAGTTTTATTTTTGAGCATTTTCTGGACTTGGGGAACCTCCTGGATCATGTCATGGGTTGAGGAGGATAGATAGGAGGCTCTAAAGAAGAATTCTTCTAAGAGAAATGTATCATCCATGGAGGACCCATTTGTTACATCAGGATTTTCCTCGGTGACTGAGGGAGCATCCGGTCAAGAGGATTGGACAACATGATTTTCTTCAATGATCGAGGATGAAACCAGTCATGAGGACCGGACAACAATATTTTCTTCAGTGACCGAGGACACACCAGTCAGGAGGACCGGAGAGAAGGATTTACTTCGATGACAGAGGGAGCATACAGTTAGGAGGACTGGAGTACAATTGTGGTAGCAGATGCAATACAAGAGACAGAGTCACTTCCAGTGTGGGAGACAAAGGTACATCAAGATGTTGGAGAATGGAATACCTCCCTCACTAAGAGGGAGTGTTGAAGATTTTGTATCTTCGAGAGGTATTCCCACAAGGGGCCATGGTGTCAGGCATGTGGGAATCTTCGTTGGAACCAGTTTGGCCTTCCGTTTCAATGAAAATTCCCTTGGGATGAGGCTGGGCAAGTTGATGGGTGTTGTGGGTTTGTGTTGGGGTTTTGTAATGTCCCCCACCTCTTAGAGAGGTAATGAGGAGACTCAGTGACCTGGGCACCCCCACTAGGTCATAGTCTCACACTGAAGGGGGGGAAAAGTCAAGAAGTTAAAAGTTATATTTTTAAGTTGACTTAAGAAAGGCAAAG
>WSFP011406725.1:0-25375 GCA_009831015.1 Picea engelmannii
ATCTTCAGGTTAACCCCCAATGGAAAGTGAATGGAGTTCATTTACTTTTACTTAACCATGCATACTCCCTTTCAGTCATACCCACAAGTAGTGCCATACATCAAGACAAGTTTTAAAATCAAAGACTTATTATTTATTATTTTCACCAGGTAGAATGTCTCGCAGTGAGCAAGCATGTTCAGTACTCTGACGGGTTTACCTAGTCATACCATAGGCCGGTACCCGCTGCCAATAGACCTGTTCAGTATCCCAGCGGGTTAGCCTCTCACACCCTTTTTATAGCAGAGACTATTTCTTACCCTCACCTTTCAGATTTGTATATGAATGTTGATTTTTGCAAGAAGATGGGGAGGTAGCTCTGAAAACCTTTTGATGGACTGGGATGGTATATGGGTTGGAGGATGGTGTTCTTATATATATATATATATATATTACGTTTACAGATTGTCCTGATGTAAGGGATACTTAAGTGAGTGTAATCAATCCGAAGATATGACACAATTGAGCATTTTAATGTGTAGTGGATGGAACCATTCGAAAATAACAAAAAGATATGTAGTTCCTACTCATCTTCTTCCATTGAAATTAAATTGATGTGTCCATGGCTTAACTGTCAAGTAGACCTTCTTGCTACTCTTTTATAAAAATACTCCACTCACCCACTCAGAGATTTGGATGGATTGTAATAGTAGCCTCTAGGTTTGATGAGATCAATGAGATCAAGTCACTTGCACATGTATCTCATAGTTCTTTTATTAAAAAGAAAATGTAAAATGAGGCCGCATTAGACGTCAAGCTAAACTAACAACATGCAACTTTTATTTATTATCCTACTCTACCTAAAAAGAAAGGAAAATATTTATTCAAGTGTAAGAACTTTTCCAATGTAACCATGTGCGAAGCAATATAAGAAACATACCCATATCCACATATGAAAAATATATCGTAATGATTACCTGGTTATGAAGAACCAACCAACCTACTTGTTTTGGCATGAGAAGGTGTTGAATAAGAGAATAGTATTGTGGCCTGATGACCTCTTGAAACCAAATTTCAATGTAATCTTGATGTTCATCAACAGAAATTTCTATGCTCTCCTTCATCATGACAGGCATATCCTCTTCTTCTGAATGATTGATTTCTGAAGTACATAAAGGATCTATTGAGATGGATGTTGAGAAATCCTCAATATCACGTCTTAGTGATCGCTCTCCATCAGATGTAGTCCATAATTTTTCATCTTCCTTTGCAGTTTGGCAAGGAAAATCATTTTGTAGCTCATAGGACCTTAATTCTTCTAATATTTCCGGAGAGGTAGATAAACTTTTGGCTGTTGCCAAAATATGTTCTTCTTGAAAAGAAGAAATATCAGTTGCTTATGGGATTTGAGAAAGTTACCTCAAGTTAATGGTTTCTTCTGAGTTCATCTTGTTGTTTGATAAAACCCGGTTCACACAAAGATCAGTGTTCGAGGTTCTTACAACACCCAAAATTTTATATGTGTTTTTTTTTATGATTCTAATCAAGACTACCTACCACAAAAACATATTTTGCACAAATCAAACACACCACATTTGTATGAAATAAAACATGTTTGCAGTAAAGAAATCAAACTCACACTCACTCCTACATTAAATTGCAGAAAGTAAACACACCCAAACTTACAGAAAGAAAGAAAAACACAGTTGCATAAAATTAAATTGCAAGAAAGTAAACTACCTAAACTTGTAGGAAAATAAACACACTAAGAAAAGTAAATAAACTTGCAGAAAAAGTAAACACTGTTGCGGAAAGGGAACAACAAGGCTTTGGAGCAACCCATTAAAATGGATGTGCAGGTTCTTACCTCTCGTCTTAAATTTTCTCCCCCCCCCCTTGTTGTGTGTAATTAAAGGCAACCTACCTACCTAAGTTCTAATCCTTTTAGCACCTCCCCGAAAACGATGCCAAAAATGTCGAGTGAAATATATGCTATATATTTCAACATTAAATTGTCAACCCGGGGCTCACAAGCTTCAAGGTGCTAGCACTGCATGTGCAGGTCTAGAGCTCTAATCTAGCCTAGTCTAGCCTAATCTAATCTAATGCCAGAAAAATCAAATAATAAAGAGGTTAAATTAACTAGGCCAACTCAACTGATAATTCAAATGGAATCAATTCAATGTTAATTTCTACAGAGATGTGCAAAGTATAAACAAGATAGTCTACTGAAACCTTTTCCATTGAGGAATTATAAGATACATGTTCTTATAATCAATATAGTCTATAAACATTTTTCAAAAGAGATTCGAAATCGGCGCTTATCCTATCACACTAATACTGGAAATATTCTACATAGAGTAAATAATTTATGCAGACCTACAAGAAGTAATTGAAAACCATAGCTTAATGAAGCACAGATGAATGTTATGTACACTATCTAGATGACCAATCTGCAAGGTAACCTACAGTTTATAAAATGAGAAAAGAAAGCTTGTATATAATTGAACAATTAGATGACTATGAGCATATATATGTTAGTAAAACACAACCTTCATAAGAGATGTTATATGTTAGAGAATGGACAATTAAATATTTAGGTATAGACAACTACAAGTAACTTGTAAGTTATATAGAAAACACAACTTCAGCAAGCAACCTGCACACAAGAGTTATATGCACAAATATGAAGATACAACAAATAAAACTACACAAAAGAGTTGTAAGAATAAATATAAGTACACATCAAATAAACAAGACACACAGACCACTAGTGGTCCCCCTAAGTAGTCGTGGTACTACTCCAGTTCAAAAGACAATCACAATCAGAGCATTAGCTTATATTAACAACATAATCGATTTTACAGAGGTGAATTCAAAATAGTGATTATCAATACTCGTTTTGTTCTGAGAGACCACCAGTATTTATATAGTTTAGATATAGCCAAGAGGTCAACCACTGAAAGGGTCGACACTCTCCTTCAACGGAAAATCATTAAAAACAAATAACAGACAACATCTTCTAACAACTCATGCGCTCAAAATAGAGGCCGAATGCAATTCTTCGAATCAAGATGTAATGAGTTCCATAGTTGGAGGGTTCCAACAAGAATAAAACCCAGGGTTTTCATTTGCCAGGAAGAGCCCATCGATATACCAACCCACAACTCATTGCACTCAGAGTTCTGTATTGAGGGTCGGATGAAGGTCTGGATCTATCTGATATAAATTCAGCTACTGGATGAAGGGCCACAAACCTCTCTCAATCCATCCATAATTTCAGGAAACGACCCGCCTTGGACCTAATTAGGAATATTAGGCACAAAACCCATGTGCCAGATTTTTTTGATTCAACTTCATTCTCCCACAAATTGATCTCAAAGTTCATTACCTAGAAAAGGGCCAGATCGAGGGCTGGATCAAGGGTCAGATCGAGGGTTGGATGGCGTTTTCGACCTGTTTCAATTAAAATACAAATGTTAATGGATTTTTCTCATCAATTAAGGATAAATCTAAAATCATCAAAATGATTACGACACGTACCTTATGTTGATCCATAACAAATTGATAGAAGAAACCTGATATTACTTTCAAAAAGGGCTAATAGAGGTACGAATTATACGATCCGCATGTTCAAAAAGAGATTTAGAGAAGGAAAAAAATTAGGCAAAACATGGAGTCAATAGCCCCCCATTCCCACCGAGCTTCCTTCTGACATTCCAAAGTTTGAAGGCAATAATGGTTAGGACCCAGGTGATCATGTGACTACCTTTCACCTATGGTGCCCTTCTAACTCCCTTAATGATGATTCTATTCGTTTGAGGCTATTTTAGCGCACCCTCGTCGGGGTCACCGCGAAGTGGTACATCAAGAAACCTAGGGGAACCTACAAAACTTTCAGTCAGATGGTCTTGGTTTTTCTCAATCACTTCCAATTACCCGTTCATTAGGATGTCAGCCCAGAACTCTTATCTACTCTTTGGTAAGATAAAGCCACCCATATATCTGATCGTATCCAAGAGTGGTGTAGAGAGAAGAGGTTGATTAAAGTATACATTCCACCAGAGTTTCTGTTGGAATGGTTCCTCAAGTATTTGCAGCCTTACATTTCGAAGGATGTCTCTACATCCTGAGTGACAGCTGAGGAAGAAGCCATCTTCAAAACCCAATAGTTGGAACTTATATATGCTCAATCTGGGATGCTTTACGAAATTCTCCCTAACCCACCGTGGTCAAATTACTATCTTAGACAAAATCTCGGGCCTCATGTCGACGACATCGTAGGCTCCGCAAATGCTATGACTACAGACATGGTGATGAACTCGTTGAAAGAATTACCTATTAACCAGTTTGTAGCAGGACAAGGTAAGGCTTCGTCCTCCACCACCCTGTCAGTGGATGTGCATTGTGTACAGTCATCGTCAAACCCAAACGGTAACCATCATCCCAAAGGGAACAAGAGGAAAGGACGTGGTAATAATCATAAGGGTGGGAATAATAATAACAAATCCAAGGATGACAATAATAATTATAAATCAAATAATAATTCTTGTGAGGGAAAGAAAGAAAAGAGGAAGATGAAGTTTCCCTGTAAACTTTGTAAAGATGATCACCTTACCCTCTTGTGCCCAAAAATTGAGGAATCCTCGAGGCTCATTGTGCGGGAGCCTGCTATGTTGAGTAACGCGTTTCCACATAATCAAAATATGGCCTTGGGGACCTCTAACACTGGAAATGCATTGAGCGAGAGTCAAAATCCTTCGGCGCATGATGGTGGCCATATATGCATCAATATGCTTAAGTCTCAGATTGATGTAGCCACTCGATCTCACAACTATGATTCTTCACAAATTGTTTTAGGCCTAGAGCCTCCTCCTCCCCCGGAAAATCCTTTGCAGATTGATAAGCCGGAACCTCCACCTCATATTTTGAAAGGAGTCCTTAAGCGCTCTACCCACAATCCTAATGTTAGAGTCACCCAAAATTACTCGATTATCGAAGATTTGGGCCAAACCCCATACGCGATGTTGGCTTTGGAGGTGCTCCAGACGTTTCCTTCATAGAGGAACGCCTTGTTATCTGCATTAGGAGATCTAGACCTATGTGGCTCAAAGTTTATCAAGTTTGATGTCACGAACATTAATCCTCGCTTACCTTACCACGTGGCCTTTGAAATCCATGTGGAGTACACGAATGTTACCATCAAGTGTATTGTAATTGATAAAGGTGATTTGACATTTGTGATGTCTCTAGCCTATTGGAAATCCATTGGATCTCCGCCCCTGTCTCAATCCATGACCATGTTGGCTGCATTTGATGGGTGTTCTTCTAGACCCCATAGTATCCTTCCCACTTTTCCGGTCTGGTTAGGCGGAAAGACTATTGAGGTCGAGGTCGAGGTGGTTGATGCACCTCTTGACTACAATATTTTCCTAGGGCGTAATTATACTTATGTTATGACATCCATTGTGTCATCGGTTTTCTGTGTTCTATGCTTTCCTCACGAAGGAAATATTGTGATGATCGACCGATTGTCCTTTGTGCATCTTGGTCCTTCTGCATCGGTGGGGCCTACGGTCCCCATTATTGATAATTCTCAACAGGCAACTGAGAATGTTCGTGTTGAGATGTATTCCTCCTTTATGAGTACTTTTGATTTCACGACACCAATTTCATATACTAATGTCGTATACGATGACTCTTCATCATCGATGAGGTCCGTTCCTTTCTGTACTTCGTATTTCAATGACCCTTGGACTCTACCTTCCCCGACTATGTCATATGAAGTTCGTTCACACATTGAGATGGTGATGCCATTGTCCACAATAGAAGTTTTGTATTAGGCTATTCAAGAAGCTACTACTAACCCAGATCCTTCCTCCTCGCAGACAGACGAGGTGGATCTTGTCTTAGAGCTCGTATGGGTCATTCAATCATCTTGTTTGCATGATTGACTTGATGATATTTTACCCTCATATGAGGCCATAATAGAGGCCATGTCTGGTCCTGATAGGCCTTGGGACGATATGCATCATCGATCTTATTTTTCCCAGAGCTTGTTAGGATTGAACAGGATGAGTTTAGGTCCACCCTGAGTGAGATGGTCAGTCACGTCGTGGTTCCGTTAGATACACATGGTGTTTATGTCGAAGGAAACATGGAACACATTTATCCTACCGTCGCGATTGACATCTCTCGAAGTGCTGGTAAAATTGAAAACGTATATATTAGTGCAGATTGTTCGCATGAGGAAATTCAGATTTACACCAATCTCTTCAAATAATTCTGAGATGTATTTGCTTGGTCGTACAAAGAGATACCAGGGATCGACACCAGCATTATCGAACATGAAATTAAAAATTATCTGAATGCTAAACTTGTTCGGCAACATCTTAGAGTTGTAAATCCTACGAAGGCCCCCACTATTAAGGAAGAGGTGGAGAAGTTGTTCAATGTGTATCTCATCTACCCGGTTCCCTTGACCGAATGGGTTTCCAACACCATTCCCATAGATAACAAGCAAGAACCGTCTGCATATGTATGGATTTTAGGGACCTGAACAAAGCTTGTTCTAAAGATAACTTCCCCACTCCTTTATTGGCCAGATTATTGACAAGTGTGCAGAAAGCGAAGTCTTTTCCTTTATGGATAGATTTTCAGGTTATAATCAAATTCAGATCAAACCCGAGGATCAACACAAGACGATGTTTATTTGTCCTTGGGGTACCTTTGCATACCGGAAAATGCCCTTCAGTCTTAAAAACATCGGAGCGACCTTCCAACGTGCCATGACCTTTGCATTTCACGATCTTAAGCATATCATCGAAGCTTACCTAGATGATCTCGTTGCTCACTCTCGCAAGAGGGTAGATCACTCAACTCACCTTCGACTAGTATTTGAGAGATGTCATTATTATTGCATTCAGTTGAACCCTCACAAGTGCATATTTTGCGTTAGGTCTTATATTCTTTTAGGATTCATAGTTTATGAGCATGGGATTAGGGTGGATCCTATGAAGGTTGAGGCAATACTTCAGTTGCCTCTCCCGTGCAACATTCGACAACTTCAGGGTTTAAATGGGAAGGCTAACTTCCTGTGTCGTTTCATATCTAATTATTCCAATATAACTAAAGGTTTCATGAGTCTTTTGAAGAAGTACACTCCATTCATATGGGATGAGTGAGCCCAGGAATCCTTCGATGCTCTTAAGAAATCCTTGGTATCGACGCCTTTGCTGAGCCCCTAGACTATAGTAGAGACTTTTTGCTTTATATCCCCGCGTCTGAAGGGACGGTTGGTATGGTCCTTGTTTAGAAGGATGAATGACAAGCTCCATGAGCATGTTGTCTACTACCTTAGTCGAAATCTAGTTGGTCCTGAACTCAAATACTCTCACGTAGAGAAGCTAGCCTTGGTCATTGTACATGTGGTTCAAATATTACGACATTATATCTTACTATGCAAAACTACCATGGTTGTGGATATCAATTAATTTCAATACGTCCTTACTAGACGTATCATAGTGGGGAAATACAATAAGTGGATTGTTATTTTGCAAGAATTTGATCTCGATTTTGCTTCCGCGAAGTCCAAGAAATCACTAGTTTTTGTCGAGCTAATGTCAGACTTCCCTATACTGGATGAGGATATTTTTCATGATGATTCATTCATGGATGAACATATATTCCTTATCTCCTCTTCATACGCCTGGTATGGAGATATTTTAATCTACCTTAAAACCCTGAAGCTCCCTTAGCATCTGTCGAGAGACGACCGACGACGTATATGTCATCAGTCTAATAACTACATTTTTATCTGCGACAGTGGATAATATTTTGCATCATTGTATGAATCACGAGGAGTATGAGGTTGTTCTGAATGAATTTCACAATGGGGCATTTGGTGGTCATTCATCCGGGCTTGTGACATCCCAAAAGATGTTGCAAGTCGGTTATTTTCTTTTGTCATTTTTTAAAGATTGCATTGAAGTGGTCAAGAAGTGTCACCCTTGTCAAGTGTTCACTTGGAAAATGTACTTGCACCCCGTCCCTCCTCACCTAGTCATTGTTGTCGGTCCCTTCACCATCATATTATCATGGTCGTGGATTATTTTACTAAATGGGATGAGGCCATGCCTACCGTTAAATCTGATGGTAAGAATGCAACATTTTTCATATTCAATCAAATTATAGCTCAGTTCGAAATCCCAAAAGAGATTTTCACTGATCATGGTAGTCAGTTCCAGAATGAGATGATGACAGAGTTAGCATCGAAACTGTGGTTTACACATGGTCATTCTTCCCCTTGTTATCCCCAGACAAATGGACAAGTAGAGGTTGTGAATAAATATCTAAAGACCGTTTTGAAAAAAAATGTCAGTGAGAGTAAATATAAATGGCATGTGATGCTTTACCCTGCACTTTGGGCATACTAAACTATGATAAATACTTCCACCTATTTCTTACAGTTTCAATTAGAACACTGGATGGAGTCCATTCTTCCTATTGAATGTGAAATCACTTCCATTAAGTTGACAATCGAGCTCCTACCTGACATGACCGATCTCGAAGCACGCCTCGTACACCTAGAGCACCTCGATGAGGAGCGTCGAGACACCTCTACGGCTATCGAAGTGAATAAACGACGTGTTAAGGTCCCATACGATAATTATGTTTGTCCCCGACTGTACGTTGAGGGTGACTTGGTTCTCCTTTATGACCAATCCAAAAAACCACTGGGAGAAGGAAATTTCAACCCCTTGTGGCATGGTCCTTATATAGTGCGACGTGTCCTAGAGTAAGGAGCCTATGAATTAGAATATTATGAGGGGAATGTGTTGAACAAGCCCAAAAATGGGCTCTACCTTAAAAGGTATTACGCTTGAGCCCTCAAACTTGGGCATGACCTTTGTATAATAGTATATCTTAGTGTAGATAAATATTTTTTATTTTATATTTTGCGTCATCGACTTGTTGGAAGATGTCAACAAAGTCTTTGGTATACTTAGGATTTGTGGACTATGTCAGACATCATATGCGGAACCTGGCTTCTGTTGCTTGGTTTATCTATTCACTTGAGGGACAATTGGTGTCTTCAGGAGGCGTTTGTTTGGAGCCATCAACGAATAATGTGGATAAGAATAGCGTTGTCGTAGAGATATTACGCAATGCCATTTCACATGGTGTTCGATCTTTATAGGTTCAAATGGACTCCTAGTTAGATGTGTGTCAGTTGAATGATAGTTACCGTGTGAGAGATCCTACTTTACTCCGACGATTCCTACAGGTACAACTTTTGCAACGATACTTTGATTTTCTTACTTATAATCACATCCCTAGAAGTTCTAATCAAGTATTTGATGCATATGCTAATCACATTTTAAATTGGAATTTGTCACATAACTAAGTGTTATCACACTAAGTCACCTTGGGTCTCTTAGTTTGTTTTTGTTAAAAAAGAAAAATTAAAAAAACCTTAGATTCTTATTTTCTCTTTAAAATGAATTTCTCATTCATTAAATGTAAATTATGATAGGACCCCTTAGGATGACTAAACATTTGAGTCATATCTCATGTGTTGATCCACAAATCAATTTCTGGTCCTTAAACCCTTATGAGCTCATGGTCTATTCTTTTTTTCCCCTCTCGTGATTCATCCCTAGGTTGATACCTCCCATGACGAGGCTGATGTGACACACCTCTCTCATCACTCATGACCTCGTATGCATACCTCATCATCCCCACTCACCTTTCCAATCATTTTTTGATTTGGAGAACGCTTCCCACTCAGCAGGCATTTCCGCAGCGCCTGTCACGATTATCATGCACCCACTCCAAGTCATGATTTCCATGACTGATACCTTAACCCTTGTTTTTAGTGCCTGAAGTCGGTTGAAATGCTTTCAAAATATATTGCATTTATGATCCTTGGTAACGGTTTCTAAATTTGAAAAGTTCAGCAGTGATGCGCTACGTAAGTTTGCCAGTTCAGTTCAGACGATCGCTTGTCCACTAAATTTGATGTTGTGAGATATTTCAGGGCCCAAGTTTCCTCAATCTCACCCTAAGTTCGCGCTGAGGAGCTCAACAGTTTTCGACTTCACAGGTATCCTGTGCAACCTCCTTCGCATATTAATTTTCATAGGAGATTTGTGCTCGGGTTTCGGTTTGCTAATCTTGCAGGGTAGTATAGGAGCCATATTTGCAATCCTATAAACATCTTCGCTCGTATCCATAGTCTGATTATTGTGTTTAGTCATAGCGTTTGAAATTCACAAGCCTAAAATAGCCCATCCTCTGTGTATGCATTGTGCTACGCAGAGGCGTTGCTCAAACCTCTTTGATTATCCTTGGCTTCTTTTCATCCTGTACGAAGAGTCATTTCGGAATTACTTCCTCATAGTCTTCACTTTGAAAACCTGTATGAGCTTGAAATTCCATTTCTCATAGCCAAGTTCATTTTCTAAGCATTGTTAATTTGGAGGGCCATCCTTGTGCTTTTGAGACTTAAATTGATGTTTTATGGTCAATAACATCCCTTATAGCTTCTTAAGAACCGTCTTTCTGAGTCACGGAGACCACTCAGTCGAAGAAAGCACACAAAGGTGGCAAGATAGTTCGAACATAACCTGTGGACATGCGCCTTTTTGACACAGAACCCATGGCAAGGGAAATGTTTTGAAGAGCGGGATTCCTCTATTTCTGCTAGAACATGCAGAGAGGCCAATCAAAAGTAGCAAAACAATTTGCACTAAATTTTGATGGCAAGAAAACCAAAGTTGGAGATTTGGAATTTGAGGTGACTAAAGCCTCCATCTCAGCTGCAACAGGGATTCCCATTTCAGGAGAAAATTGGTTCAAGGCCATGGTATTGAGTTCACCTTTCGTTAAAGATCTTTTCAAGCCTGAATACCAAGACAATGATTTATCTAAGAATGTGCCAAGGAACTAGTTGATTGACCAGTTTGACAGAATGTTGAAAATCATACAAACATATTTTAGTTGTGAAGGGAGATTTAACACCCTGTACCATTACCACATAAGGTTGTTGTTGCATTTTACTGGTAAGGTTCAGATGAATATTCCATATTACCTGCTGAGAAGTATAGGTAAAATTGCAGATAGGGTGCAAGCCAAATCCAAGGATGTGGACTCCAGTCTTTTCCACTCTAGACTTATTAGCATGCTTGTCTCTGAAGATTTGGGAAAGAAAAAGATATCCTGGGAGAATTTTATGGTCTCTTCTCACTTTAAGCTGGACCCAACACCTACCCCCCAATCACAAATTGTAGTCTCTTCATCACCTACCAGTACTAAAACAGGGATCAACAAGAAGAGAAAGGGCAGAGCCCCTGTTTCAGAGATCAATAAGTAGGTCAGAGAAGCTGAGGAGGAGGTATGTCCTTCCCGACACAAAGATTTCTCACCACCACCTCCACCAGGGTTAGAAGAAGTTCCATCTTCTACCAAGGTGACATCAAAAAAATGGAAGAAGCTTCTCTTTCCCTCTCCTTCTCCAACAACTAAAATAAAAGGTAAAAGACCTTTCACCAGGTCATCAATTCCTAAGGGGAATTTCAAAGGACAGCCTTTACAAGAAACCCATGTACATAAAATCAAGGGTAAAGGTACCAAAAGACCTTTGGAGAGGGAAGATGAAATCCCTGTGAAGGATTGTAAAAAACATATGAAAAATAAAGAAAAGGTTGTTGTGTAAGAGAAGATGCATAAAGGAAAGGGTTTTGAGAACACTGATGAAACATGCAAGGAAACTCCTGTACAGATGGAAGAAAAGGACGAGAAGAAGCCTGCTAAGACTACACATGTCCCCAACCCCCTTGGCAGCCAGACCTACAAAATACTTATTAAGCATCTCAGGGATGCAAGGAGATAAATAGCTCATCTCAAAGAAGAAGACATCGTCCACTTGGCTCAGATGAATGAGATCATGACTGGCTACAACCATACCCTGGACTTGGCAAGGTTCACAGCGAGAAAGGATTTTCCTCTTCGTAAACAACTGAAGAATCTTTACAGACAGAACAGGGGTCTCCGGGCTCAGAATAGAAAGCTAAAGGAAGAACTGAAGCATTTCCAAGATGAAGTAACCCAAAAGAATTTACAGGTGTTGGTTGAGGTTGCCATTGAAGATGACAAACCAGTAACTAAGGAGAGCACAACTATACTGAAGAAGCCTACCAGTGTTAAGAAGAAGAAGTCTACTGAGTTAGTTGAAGACACTCTTTCCACCAGGAAGAGTGTGAGGCTAACTGTTAAAATGAAAAAGTAGTTGGTAGTGGTAAACCCCATTTTTGAAAGTTGTTCCTTCTTGGGAACATTAACTGATATGCACATATTAATTTTTGCCACCTATACAGGGTTCTAGGTGTTTAGCTATATGAATTTTGGAATTTTTGCCAAGTACCAGTTTCACTCATTGGTAAAAGCACCTAAGTAAATTGATTTGTCATCATGGAAGGACACAAACAACTCTACACACGTTCAGGAGTCAAAGACGCTGCATTTTGGCATAGCCACCCAAACCCTTATGCAGACGCAGCGTAGGTGGCGCTGTGTAATATTTTACAGAATGCAGAATTGTTACACAGGTGCTACCCACAGGCGTTGCGTAATATCTTACAGAGAGCAGGTTTACACACAGACGCTACTCAATTTTGCAATAGAGGACAAATGTAGCCGCAGACATGCAGCACAGGGGTGCTACCCACAGGCGCTACCTTCTCTCCTTGTTCCATTCTAGGGGGTGCTACACAGAATTGCTACCCAAGAGAGTATCCAACAAACACCAGGGATCTAGGAAGACTAAGCCAACAATTTTGGATAAGTTAATAATGGAATAAATGACAGAAGTAGCAGTTGACGTGCAGGGGACAACTACAAGCTCCAAAGAGACACATGGAAAAACAGGAGCTGAGCAACAAAAGAGGATCAAAGCAGTTAGAAGCATGATTGGGTTCAGTTACCAACACTTCCCTATTTTATAGCATAGGTTGGTATCTTAGTTGTTAGAATAAATAAATGTTTTGAGATTTTTAAGGAAAAGAGGTCATCTCGTACCTCCAGTTGTTGCCTCCCTTTCTTGTTATAAATAGATAGATGAATTGCTTTAATGGGTTCGGATGGGTAGAGAAAGGCTCCCAAGAAACTGTAATATTTTTGATAAAGTGACTGTGATCTAGTATGTACTGGACTTAAGACTTTTTGACTAATAGAAATCAACTCCTATTTCAGACTATTTGCTTCTAATGCTAAATGTTCATATTTGAATGCTTCATATGGATGACTGTGGTAATGATATGATGGATGTTTGATCATTTTATTGTCATGGTGTTTATTTATCTCCTTAGTTTCTAATTTCAGGAAGATCTTGTTTTAAGAAACTTTCTTCCTTTGGGCTTTTGTGGACCTGATGTTTGCAGTAGCTCTTACATTCTTCTCATTCAAGTCTTCCTTCTATCCATATTTACTCTTAAACTACTGGTTGAAATTAGCCAAGACATTATTTGTTGTTACATGTTAGCCCTGTTTCTGAGTGAGGATATTATCATTACGAGTTTTTCCATTCGACCTTTCAAAAAACATTCATACTTTCACATATCACCTGATGGGTACTGGGCTTACCATCCTTGCAATCAGAAGGTGACTCCTAGTGCTAACACTAAGTAAAGCAAACACATTTGTACATTCATCCATTATAACATATATAAGTAAATTTGAAGACCAAATGTTTTTTTATCTTTCATCCTTTAAAGTCCAAAAAATATGGTGACGTGGGAACCCCTCTGGCCATCACGGACCTACGTCTGTGTAAGAAAATAAATTTTAATACATGATACCATACAAAAATATTTTTGTTTTTTGTTTTGCCTTTATCAAATTGAAAAACACAAAAAATGAAATATATAAAAACCAATTTTTACCAACTTTATATAGTTTTCCCCTATGGACTAATAGCGCAGTGAAAGACCTGGTTTGAAGTGGTTTTGTCCAAGGTTTTTCAATGGATTTTCAGTGTCGTATCGCTCATTTGTGCCTCCTACAAGTATATTTTGTCACCGACATATAGGGTAGGTTCTCACCCCGCTTTGCATTTCTACATCGTCCTATGACCGTGATTCATATGCCCTAGGTACGAACCCATTTATTAGTGAAACAAAACCTTCTCACTTCTACAAGAAGTGTCGTTATTAAGTGGTAGAGACTTACCAAACATGGGTACCCTAGTTAAAACACTTATGTCATTTGGTACCCATGCAAAAGTTGCTCCATAGGACCAGGAGTCCCTTATAGTCCCAATATGACTTTGCGTTCAAACCCCAATTTTGCACTCAATATCATTATGACCATTACCTATGGGAATCCCCCCAAGTCTTGATTAAACTCTTTTCTGACTCTCGAAAAAGCGAAAAGATTGTCAAGTGAACTTGTCTCTTTCACACTAGCTAAATGGTTTTGAAAGGACGTTTGTATTGGTATAAGTTTAACCTTTTTCTGGACTAAGTAGACTACTTACGAAAAAGGAATACTCTAGTCACCATTGGCCAGAAGAGTTATCTTGGGTATTATTTTATAATTTTTCGGGTCTAGGGGACTAACATCTAAGAAAAAGGATACTTCTTGAGTTAAGTTGTAATCACATCTCATTATCTTACTTGCATTGTTGAGCCTATTGTTGGCTACCTCTTTCTTGTTATAAGACTCTTGCCTCAACAATTCTCATCGCTATCCAAGCAATTCCTTTCATATATCCTTTGCATCTTGACACCCTTTACTTGTAGAGGAAACATCCCCCTGAGTGTCCATTCCCCACATAGGTTCCCTTGCATTGAGCATAGGTATGTTCCACTGCTTAGAACTGGTTGCTTATTCGCAACACTCGTTTCCTCTTTTGTATCGTAACATTTCATTGACTATGAAAAAACAAAAAAAAGACGGGTGGGAAAAGAATATTATCTCCTATCAGCAGCGGTCGTGTCGCCTTTGAATATAGCACAAACTCTTGAGTCCATTTAATACAAGGTTTGGGTTTAGCATGACCTTAGGAATTTGAGCTCGTTACTTAGAGTCTACAACTCCAACTAGTTACTCTTGTAGTCCCTGTGGAGAGTTTGTTGATGCCTCCTGTGTTGCAAACTTTTGTCCATGATTAGTGTTAAGACTATGTTGCCTAAGTTATCCATCTATCTCATGCTCTTGTTCAAAGGAAGTATAATCCTGTGTTGGCCATCCTCATAAATATTGACTTTGCATGTCTTCCATACCCTTAGTGTATCTCATAATCCCATCAATTTGTTGTCCTACCTTGCACCCTGGGCCTACTTTCATCATTGGTAGGTAACCTTGAACCCAACGGATGACATCTCCTCGTTGGTCCCTGACTTGGGGGTTTCCCTTATGTTCAAGGACAAGAAATATATTCACACATTGGGATTCATGCAGTGTCTTGGATTCCATTATCCGTATCAGTGGATTCCTTTCCTTTTTCAACAGTCTTCCTCATTGGTTGTTATTCATAGGGTCTCTTTCGTGTACTACTTGCATCTGGTGCATGCGAGAGACACACATGGTTGTTGGTTCGTGAACATCCTATTCGCCTGAGCTCCTCCTAATTATGAAGCTATTTCTTTATACCTCGCGTTGGATGATGAGAGATTCATTAATGCTCTCCTTTCAGCAGGTCTCCTTCCATCGACTTTAGCTCATCTATTCTGGAATCAAGATCTAGAGCCTTATGAGTACCTAGAGGCTTGCATTCATCAGTGCCAATTTCTCCCGCCATCGACAGTTGGGAATACATCAATGTCTCCTTATCAATGGATTATTCAAGTGTTCAACCTCAACACTCTTATTCACACTTTTTGAATGTACTCGGTTCCTTGACACCTACTTTCATTATCGGTGGGTTGTCTCGTGTTGGTTAATGGTATACCTTAATGATCGGTAATCAAACAAAGTCTCATTGTGTTAGACTTCAACTCCTTTATTCACATAATGTAGACTTGCACCTTTGACAAATAGTGTAGAAGACCTCTGGTTTACAGTAGTAACACCCCATATCTATTGTTGTCTTTCACTGGACCAGTACCTATATGACTTCAGTAATCATGGAAGAGTGGATTGTACTCCATTGTATACAGATATCTTCGGTTGATTTTGAGACTGGACTCCACTATATATTGTTCATGACTATGAAAACCTATGGCATATTTCCACTTAGTATTTCCTATTCATGGCCATGAACACCTATTTGATATATATCCACATGGATCTGCAGTGTAATTCAGATTGGCAGCCATGTGTACAGAGTCAATACGAATTGTAATATTCTCATGAGTAACTAGTACTTATAGCTGAGTCTTAATGATCCAAGTGGATATCGGTGGCCACCCACCTTTTCCAACAAGCTCAAAATCATTTTCTGGCAATTTTGGTAATCTGCTATTTTTAGCAGTTTTTAACTTCCGGGGCCATTTTGAGGGCCTAAATGAAGGTTTTTTGGGATTGATATTCTCAATGATACTTGAAGGCTTTTATTGAGCCCCCAAAATGAATCTCCTCGACGATACCTTTCCAATGAGCTATTGTGTGCCCCAAACGGAGATCGTATGCAAAAGTTACGACCTCGGGAAGTTGATGTACTAACTTACCCAAACGGGGCCCACATGACCTTTGGCGCTTCATCTCCTAGGGTTAGGTTTTTGGATGTCTAGGGTTTTGGACATTCCTGTTTATTGTAAAAATGCCTTCAAATCCTAATTGTAATCATCTTCTTGTGAATGAGCACAATCATCACATCTCTTCTCAGAGATAAGCCACCACCATTCCAGCAAGCTTGTTTTCCGTTGCATTTTACAGTTTCAACTTATTTCCTTATTGCATAGAAAACTAGTTTTATTGTATCTTTATTATTCTGTGTTAAGCATATTTTAATAATTTGTATTCATTCATTTCGTTCTTCTCATAAAATCCAAATCAGTGGTATCGGAGCGGTCTTGTCCTTATCGTCTTAATGCATGTCCCCAACAAGGTCAGGGTACAAAGAATTGGGTTTCAAGCTTGTTTTTCGTGAGGAAAAAATCTCTCACATGCCCAAGTGACTTGTCATGGTAGGAGAAAAGAAATATGACAGGATAGGAGATCCTTTCAAAATGTTGCTTGATTTATAGTTTCATGCAAATCCTTCGACGACTACCAACAGGCGACACATCTTCCTCGAGTGAAGGCATCACCCCCTTCAAGGTACAAATAAACTTCAATATTCGTATATTTGAAGTTCAGATAGACGCAGATGTTGTAGACAAGTGGTTGAATCTACTAGAAGGGTATTTTTTTGTCCATAACTTTTCAAATAGAGAAAATATTACTTTTGTGCTCCTCAAAGTTGTTCCCCATCTCAAATATTGGTGGGAAACTTTCTGTGAGCAAAAGGAAACAGAGGAACCCTCATTATTTACAATCACGACCACCTGGGAATCCTTCAGGGATGATTTTAAGGAACACTACTACCCTATTAGAAGTTATGACGACTTGTATACCAAATGCACCACACTGCAGCAAGAAAGAGACCAAGCAGTGCCAGAGTTCACAAATATCTTCCATACCTTATGCACGAAGCTGGGTATCAAAGATTCAGAGTGACATCTGGTGCTCAAATATTGAGGTTCTCTGCATAGATACATACAAACCGAAATGGAATTTCTGGACATCTCGTCCTTGGGTGCGGCCTACCTATATGTTGTCAAAATTGAGCAGAAGCTCAAACAAAATATGCGACAATTTGGGCCTAAGAAACTCTCACAACAAAATCCAAGAAAGGGCAGCCTCAACCCACATAACAAAGGACATAGCAAAGATGGACAATATCAAGACAACCAGTCCAATCCGCAAGCAAAGAAGGACACTGGAAAGACAAAGAAAGATAATAGGAAGTGGTTCGAATTCCATAAGAGCCCTTGGCATAACACCATTGGTTGGCGCTCAAAGCAGTCGTTGGGGGCCAAAGTGAAAGCCTCTGAATTGGATGTGGGTTCTAACTCTGAGTCAGAACCAAAAATGGGAAGACAGATCATTGACGTGGAACCCAGTGCCATCGTTTCTACCACCAAGCTCCAACCTGGTGAACCAGACGAGCCAGAAGAAGGTGAGCGCCTCTTCCATTCATAGATGTGGGTGAAAGGCACCCCATTACACTTCATCATTGATAGCGGTAGCTAGAAGAACCTCATCTCAGCAGAGGTCATCAAGAGGCTGGCCTTGCCTACAACGTCGCACCCACAACCCTACACCATTGGATGGCTCCACCAAGGATTCGATCTTCGCGTCAACCAACAATGTCGATTGTCGTACGACATCAAGCCCTTAAAAGACAAGGTATTGTGTAATGTTGCTCCTCTCAAAGTTTGCAATGTTCTTTTGGTCCAACCTTATTTATGGAAACGTCATGATGTATATGATTCTAGGCCTCGTAGTGTTATTATTACTTTGAACATGAAATTGTATAGGATACCCGAGGTAGTCCCTCCTAGTGCTATTTCCTTGATCTTTGCCAAGCAATGTAGGAAGGTCATGTCTTAGACCAGGAAATTTGTCTTCTTCGTGATTCTCTCTCAGAGTGAGCGAAAGATCGCAGCCACATCCAGGGCCTCCGCGGTCGATCTCTCTGCACAACAAAATCAAGTGGATAAGGTTGTGGAAGAATACTCGGATATCTTCTCTTCTCCTAACGGGGTACCTCTGCACTATCAGGTCAAGCATCCCATCGATCTGACCCCAGGCGTACCGCTACCGAATGGGCCACTCTATCGCCACTCTCCATTAGAAAACGAGGAGATCAAGAGGCAGATCCAAGAACTACTCCACAAAGGGAACATTTTTCCCAACTCATCACCTTGTGGGAGCCCAATCATGTTGGTGTAGAAGAAAGTTGGGACCTCGTGACTCTGCATTGATTACCGGGCTCTGAATAAAATCATAGTCCAAAATTGGTACCCGATTCCCCGAATCAACGACCTCCTTGATAAGCTCACGGGGGCTAAATACTTCAATAAGATTGATCTGAAGTTTGGCTACCGCCAAGTCCCAATAGAACAGACAGATGTATGGAAGACCACCTTCAAGTCAAAATAAGGTCTTTTTGAATGGACGTTCATGCCCTTTGGTTTGACAAATGCTCCAACAAATTTTATGAGGATGATGGATGATATCCTATGACCTTTCACCAATACTTTTGTAGTGGTGTATCTGGATGACATCCTCATCTATAACAAGACTTGGGCGGAACACTTGCATCATATTCAATAGGTTTTTCACACCTTGCGGCAACACAAACTATATGCAAACTTGGAAAAATGCTCCTTTGGCATGGACAGGGTCCATTACTTAGGCTACATTGTTAATCAACATGGTGTGCATGTGGATGTAGCCAAGATCCAGGTCATCCATGACTGGCCATCCCCAACCACACTCACTGAAATTTGAAGCTTCTTGGGCCTTGCCAATTTCTATCACAGGTTTGTGTCGGGATTCTCTCATATCGCATGGCCCTGATCCAAGTAACAAGAGGTGGCGGTAAGGAAAAATTTGTGTGGGGCATGTCCCAACAACAAGCCTTCGAGGACTTGAAGAATCATTTTTTCTCATCCCCAGTACTTTCATTACTGGACCTACAACATCCCTTTGAGATCGAGACAGATGCTTCAGACTCTGTTGTGGGTGTCGTTCTTACTCAACACGGCCACCCTGTGGCATATCATAGTGAGACACTATCATATGTTGTCTGTAAGTACCCTACTTACGAAAAATAAATGTACTCCATTTTGCAAGCTTGTCACTAATGGATACATTACATTCTTGGGAAGGAGACAATCATCCACATTGATCACAAGTCACTACAGTTCATGCAGACCCAAGGCAAATTGCAGAATGACCGCCATAAGAAGTGGTCCACAAACTTACAACAATTCCACCTCAACATCAAGTATAAAATAGGAAGTACCAACCGATTTGTTGATTTCCTCAACCGACCTCCAGTCGTGGCACTCACCATGGTGCTAGACTCTTGTGGACACGATATCTCCAAATGGACCCACCTCTACGAGACATACCCTGACTTCTCCACCACCTACCAAATGTTGGGTGCCAAGTCAATGGTCGCTAATTTCCATCTTCATAACGGGTTGTTGTGTCGTTTGGTCCATCTATGTGTTCCATCAAGCGAGCGCGCGAAGCTGATTTGGGAAGCTCACTACAGTCGGGTGGCAAGACACTTTGGCGTTGAACAGACAATGGAAGTGTTGCAGAAACATTTCTACTGGCCGAAACTTCGACAGGATGTCGGCAAGTATATCAGGTCTTGCACTACCTGAATTATTTCCAAACCGACCACAAAGAAATAGGGGTTGTACACCCCTCTTCCTACTCCTGACAGGCTGTGGAAATCTGTCTCAATGGACTACATGTCGGGCCTCCCATCCACCAAGAGGGGAAATGATCGTATTTTTGTGGTTGTTGATTGCTTTTCCAAGATGGCGATTCTAGCCGCCTGGAAGAAGAACATCACAGCAAAATCCACTGCCAAGCTCTTCTTTGAACAAGTATGGGTACATTTTGGGATCCCAAAAACCATTATCTCAGAGCATGACAGTCAGTTCCTCAACACATTCTAGTCAAGCCTCTGGTCATTGTTGGATACCAAGCTCACCAAATCCACTACCTTCCACCCCCTAACAGATGGCCAAACTGAGGTCGTCAATCGGATGATCATACATATCCTGTGCATTTACAATTCAAAACACCCCTGCACATGGGATGAGAGACTTCCCTATGTCCAACATAGCTACAATCGAGACCTACATAGCTCAACTGGTCAAAACCCCTTTCAGGTGGGGTTGGGATTCCAACCATTGGGCCACATGGATGTTGCACTACCCTTGGCGACCACCTCATCCTACTCGTCCCCTGCTCCACTAGAAGCTGACAAAGCCACCCAGTTCATTGAGCAGATCCAACACATCCGCCAACAGGTTCAGAATATTCTACAGAAGTCTAATTCCAAGTACAATCAGCGCCATGATCAACATCGGGTGCCACATAAGTTTCAGGTGGGAAACAAAGTTTGGTTGCACTTGCAGAAAGAACGCCTTACATGGCCCCATAAGAAGCTTCGCCCACTCTGTTATGGTTCGTACACCATCACCAAGGTTGTGGGTGACAATGATTTTGAGCTCAACATTCTCCCTTTCCTTGACCTGCACCCAGTCTTCAACGTGGCTCTCCTTCGACCATATTTCCCACCATTATTGAACACCTAAGAGATAACAGAGCAATTTACACCAAAAGAGCTCAACCCTGACTGCATGCAATAGGCATCCAGTGATCATATTTTGGACACACAGATCAAGGCACTTGACAGCAAAGGATCCATCTTTATTGAGTCATCAAAGCAGGGCAGCTCCTACAGCAAGGCAAGTGGCTCACCTGGGGCCAAATTCAGCAGCAATTTCCTCATCTGATGGGGGAACTCAATGCAATGGAGACCATTACTTCCTAAGGAGGGAGGATTGATCCAAGTGGATATCGGTGGCCACCCACATTTTTCAACTGGCTCAAAATAGTTTTCTGGCAATTTTGGTAATTTACTAACTTTAGCAGTTCTTAACTTCTGGGGCCATTTTGAGGGCCTAAATGAAGGTTTTTCGGGATCGAGCTTCTCAATGACAACCAATGGCTTTGATTTAGCCCCCAAAATGAATCTTCTTGATGATACCTTTCCAGTGAGCTATTGTGCGCCCCAAACGGATATCATATGCAAAAGTTACGACCCCGAGAAGTTAATGTACTAACTTACCCAAATGGGGCCCACGTGACTTTTGGCACTTCATCTCTAGGGTTAGGTTTTTGGATGTCTAGGGTTTTTGACATTCCTGTTTATTGTAAAAAGGCTTTCAAATCCTCATTGTAATCATCTTCTTGCGAATGAGCGCAGCCGCCACATCTCTTCTCAGAGATAATCCGCCACCATTTAAACAAGCTTATTTTTCGTTGCATTTTACAGTTTCAGCTTATTTCCTTATTGAATAGAAAACCAGTTTTATTGTATCTTTGTTATTCTGTGTTAAGCATATGTTAATAATCTATATTCATTTCATTCTGTGTATACATAGGTTGCTCCACTACAGCCCGTGTACATCAGGTTTGGTGCTGAAAAATTAAAAGATGCGTCGGGTTTCCATGCCATGTCACGAGATCCATGATCCTAGACCTTCCGTATACTAGAAACGCTCTGACTTGACCCTTCAATTCCATTTGGAGGATATAAAGTGAGACATATCCAAGCCTTGATACATTAACACATTGATAACAAAGCACTCTGGAGAAATTTCACCTCAACTAAGCCAACATCCCTTTGTCCTTGAAAGTCTAAACTTCTTGTGTTCAACCACCAAGATATTCATGTCTTGTGATGGAGAACTTCATTGAATCCTACTTGTGAGCTTGCCTTTGTGGAGGATTTAAGTGGTGGAGGCCCAGCTAGAGGGACTTATTTTATCGGTTTCGATATGTGTCATTACAGAAGTTTGTCACCTATGTACTTCTATTGTTTACATTAATAGAAATACTCTTTTCTCTTCCAATTGATATCTTGCAAATATTTGTATTGCTTTCCATGGGCATATTTGTTATGTATGTTAATAGATTATGCTAATTTGTATGCTAACATTATATATCATTACCACATTCTTGTGTATCTTGGTTGTTTAAGACAAGTTGCAGGTATAAATCTTTGGGTCACGTGCTCAACGATGGTCTTCTTTGGACGTCTGAACGAGGTAGGCTTATAGCCTTCTCTTGTTATCATTTCATTTATATAACATACTTGAGATTAGATTTTATTTCTAGGTGTCGTTCTCTATTATGGTTTTCCCCTAGCCATAGAGAGATTTTCCTCGTAACAGGATGGTTAATAAACAAGTCATGAAGGAGCCATAGCCACCATTTGACATGTTCAAAATTGGCAATGAGGACACTTGGGTCCATCTTATAGTGAAGCAGATTGTAATTGCAAGGCAAGTCTCATATAAAAGGAGGATTCCTTTAAATTGCTAAGTCTTATAAGATCAATCATTCATTGGTCGTTCACATGAGTGTAAAGGAGCTATGTGGTTTGTGTTGAGTTCAGGGGTTGGCATAGTAGAGAAAAATTGCATTGGTTGAGTGATAAGAATAATATGACATGACTTGTAGGAGGTTGTCTTGTGATTGCTTCAGGGGTTGGATTAATAGTTGTGCCCTTTGTAATTGTAGTTTGTAAATTAGCATAAGGTAGTTGGTCACACTCCTCTATTACACTTTGTAACATTCTTCACCTAAATAAAGTTAAGGCACGTGCCTTGGGTGCCACCTATACATATGTGTTGATGACTCTTTATGTGTTGGATGTTATTGTTCCTTTATTTGCTTTATGTTGGATAAGTATTGAAATATTGATAAGATTTTTTAAAGATCATGGTTGGATATGCACCAATTGTTGAATGAACTTGGTTGAGTGGGACTCAGTTGCATATGATAGATTGTAGCTTAAGGAAAAGTTATGGACAAACATTAAGTGGAGAGGCATACTCATCCCTATAGCAAAGAAGTAACATAAAGTTGTTGGTAGAATAACTCCATTGAGCGTGGTTTCCACAATGAGTCAAGGGACTAAGAAAAAATACAATAGATAACTTAGAGGTATTGGAATTCATGGACAATCTATAGGTGGGACTTTGGAAGGAAGTCTTGTGCAACCTTCAATGGAAATAGTTCAGTGAGGGCATTTGAGCATAGACTCGTTGGGCTTGAAGCCACACTAGAATCCATAGTGACAATGGTAGCTAGAGTGGTGGATATTTGTTTATATAAACAAGGCATCCTAGTTCCAAGTGGATAGATGGAGACAATGGAAGATTAGGCTAAGGAAGCCAGTGAAGAATTTGACCTATATGGGCTATACTTGAAAGAAAACCAAGATGAGAAGGTTGAGGAGCAGTGAACTTGGTATGTAAGGATCAACGAAGAGTTTGAACCCTCCTTGGGTGCACTTGGGAAATATTGTTGGCAAGATGACTTGGAAATTGAAATATTGTTGGAAGAGGGCGATGATAGAATGGGTTCAAATGTGCCACTTTTGATGTATTTGACACATAAGTATGTTGGTGTTCTAGACACTACATGTGACTTAGTGGATTCTAGATAGGTTGTTGGTGCAGATGTTGGTGGTGGCCTTGGTAGCTATCTATCATTGTCTTCTCATTAACTTGCAACAAGGAGGCTCACTACCCAAGGAGAAGGCAATGCAGCCTGGTGCACCCATGGAGAAGGTGCCTTGGAAAATTATGGTTAGGAATGGCTTAATAGTTTAAGAAAAGGGTGGAGATATTTCTCTTTGTTCAGAAGAGTTATAAAAAATTACTAAAATGTGGAAGGAAAAGACTGTATGGGAATTGGGAAGTCCATTTTCATAGATTGAATGCAATGGTTAGATTAACTACCTAGTCAGCTCAAGACTTGAGGGGATCCAATGTGCATAATCATGTCAAGGTTGGCCAAAGTATAGATGTAGTAGTTGTAAGTTTTAAACCTTTATAGTATTCTTTATAAAGACAAAAAGAATAACAATAGCATTTACACATCATACTAAAATATTACCCTAGAAACCCTTAACTGGGAAAACCAACAAACCATAGGGACACCCCTTTGTTTCTCATTCTACTAACTTCACCATTTACAATACAATATATAGGATTATATGGCATCGAAAGCCTTCATCCATTAACCCAGATTAGATTACAACCCTAATTCCTTAATCGGGATTATATTACAATGGGTCAAAAACCATTGGCCGAAGAAAACCAAAACATGCCAAAAATGGACCAAAAACAACCCATTTTTCTTTTCTTTTCAAGGGATCCACCCCCAAACCCCCGGGTAGGGAAGGATTGCAGACCCCTTAATACAACATACAATGCATGGAGTTAACAATGCAAAGAATATAACACATTCTCCCACTTTCTATTTTCCTTTCACACTAGGGTCCAGGATTTACATGATCAACAATTTAGGGCAACAATGCCCATTGCTTCTCTACACCAAGAGAACTTCTTAATACCAAAAAATTTCATCAATGAGTCTGCAACATTATTCAAAGTCTCAACCTTCACTAGTAACACCTTCTTGTCTTCAACCATGTCTCTCCCAAAGTGGTACTAAACATCAATATCCTTTGTTTTACAATGATAAACAAGGTTATTTGGTAGAAATATTGCACTCTAACTATCACAATCTAACCTTACAACTTGTTTTACAAGCCTAGTGAATGAACATAATCTTTGTAACCATA
>ML859622.1:7768-25375 GCA_009831015.1 Picea engelmannii
TATGATTGTTCATTTGTTCATTGCTTATTTACTCTGCAGTTATTGGATGATAATGCTTCATTGATATAACACTTGGATTATATGGTTAAAAGGGATTAAATTTCTCTATTACTGATTCACCCCCCCTCTCAGTAATCCAACAGAAATGTCATGGAGGGTGACTTCAATTTCTACAAATTTCATAGTATTCATTACTATGAACCACATGTTTATTGGGAAAAGCATGATATTGGACTGGTCCAAGGAACGGTGTTGTGGCAGCAACTTGCGCAACTCCTCCTGATGATCCAACTAGTGGTGGTACCATTAGGGTACTAGAGGTCCCTACACCTCTTAGCTCAAACATTCAGTCACCAAGTGACCTTATGTGTAACATCATGTGCACCAAAACTAAGGTCGACCTGTCTTAGGAAGGGTCAACTCTTGGATATTTTCAGTAATTGCATAAATATGACCTTGTAGTTTCGAGAGACTCGCATATTTAGGAGGTATCATAACTCTTGTACTCCCTAGGTATCCTTCCATGGCCTCAATCTTCATAGCATGCTCTAATGCTTCTGCTAGAGTGGTCATCCTTTGTTGGGTCAGAGGTATGCGGGTCAAAGGAATTAATCCTTGGATAAACCACTTGCTTTGGTGATCTTTGTGAATGGGATTTTCCAGTTTTCATATTGCATCTTTGAACCTATGATTATAATCCCATGCAGACTCACCGTCTCTCTATTGTATATCCTGAAACTATGTAAGTTCTTGTTGCTCTGATTGCGGTAATCGAAATTATGAAATGAACTTCTATTGCACTTGAACTAGAGTGAAGGCTTGACCTTGAATCCCTAGCTCAATAGCCTTCATATACCATCTAAGATCTTGACCTCTCAGAGTGGTTTGGAATTCCACCAATTTATTTGCATATGGAGTCCCTCATGACCTCCACATGGATTCACACAGAAACCAATGTTGTTCAACATCTTCGTACCCCTTTCCAGAAAACTCAGGGTATCGGGTAAGGGACCCTGCAGTTTGTGTTTCCATTGATGAATTTGTAAACATTGGTAAAATAAATACATAAGGTTATGGTTGTGATATTATAGTGGAACTCACCACACTTCCACTACTACTGCCTAATAGACTTACGGAACTAGGAAAACTTAAAGAACTGAGAAAAACAAATGTTGTATAAGGATGAAATAAAGAAGTTACCAAAATGGATGGTGGCGTTGCGAGAATAGGTGATTCAGGGTTGGTTCCCTTGCTTATGGAATGGATTTCTTTGATATGGGGGGTCTCATTCTCCTATAATTTTATATTCACTTCTTGATGCACCCCATTATCTTCAGGAGTAATAGGGTCGGCTTCTTCCACAACTCCCTATGAGGTTCGGGTTAACTCTTATTCATCATTGGTGACACCTACTCTTACTCTTTCATCTACCTCCTCTGAGCACTCTTCCTCCTATCGGCTAACTTGGTAACTTTCACCTATCACACCACTTCACTCTTTCAACCATTGACTAGCCATTCTTCCTCTTCGCAGCAATTTCCATGACTCCTCTATATTTTCTCTATTACCACCATCTAATCTAATATCCTTATGCAACTGATCAATCTTCTTCGTTGATGTCTTCATTTGATTCTAACACCATTTTTCAACAATAGTATCCCTCCTCAAAGATCGCTCCTCTCTTGCACTCTTCTCTTGTCGCCCCCCCCCCCCATACCTCAAAGAAAACCTCATGTTATCTTATCTCATGAACCCTCTTAGAAATCACCTATCGCCAAATGCAGGTGTTTAAGTTTCCATGTCACCTAAAGGAACATACAACATTCCTTCTTCTACCAGCAAGATCTTGATGCAAAAAGGTATCTTCTGCAATAGTATGCCTTTGGCTCCATCTCTGAATACAACTTCTACTTTCAAAAAAACTTGGTGATTTTCTACAATAAATTCAACAATATACCCTTCAAGAGTATTCTGCACCCATAAATCCACGGCTTGCAATATCTGGTGATTTAGACGATGAAGAGATGTTAGACTCTCAAAAGTCCAGTTATAGTTTTTCTTGACCTGATATTTATACTCTGGGGATTCTTGCAACTGATCCAACCATTGAAACAACTCCTTAGAAAATTTTGTATTGATCACTAGCAGGTTCAGAATAGAAAACAATATATTTCACAACCCTGGGATTCCTTTGTCACAACTCGGATTCATGCCTTATAAATGCATCACACTTATGTTCCCACCAATTCTCAATGTTAGACTTGTAGATCCGATGAGGCATCCTCTAAAAAATCCCTCTAAATCTCGGTCCCAACAATAGAACCCTTTGTTGGCGAAAATTCAAGGTCATGGTTCTCGATGGTTTACCAATAAAGAGATCCATTGTAGTCTACGAACATTGTCATTTTCAAACTTACATAAGAGAAGGAGGTCTCACCTGAAGAGTAGTCGAGACATGTAAGATGAGGGGAGATATATATAATACCAAACCATATCTACTTCTACAACACACATATACATTGCTTTAACCATTAAACCCATATTGCATTAGCATTAAGACATCAACAAGAAAAATATTAAGCGTACACACATCAGATCTATAGATCCATTCATATAAAAAATAGATAACCATAAAAGAAATTTTAGGGCCCCAATCACATCATTATATTACTTGCAGCAATATAAAACTACAATCATACATTGTATATCCAACCAATCTCTTCTCAAACTACACAGATCTTTATTATATTATCACACCTGGAGAGATCATGCTCTTACAATAAGGAACAACATCCTGTTGTAGAATTTTCTGGATAAAACTGTGTATCATGTTTCAAAATGTCCAATGTTTCGAGAACAAAATCCTACAGGATTCACTGCCAATATTTGGGATCCATTCAACTAACTATGTCGCTACCTCGCACATTAGGTGAATCGAACGAACTCTCTAGTCGGCGACTTCCTTCACTTATTTATGTATTTTTCGCCTCGACAAAATCAACTGACTAAATCAAAACCTCCTTAGTCCACCCCTAGTATTGTCCCGCATATTTCTAAGCTTCCATTTGTCATACGACTTGTTTGACTTTATCCACAGCTTGGTTATCCTTATCTTCTTTTCAAAAACTTAGAGCCTAGTATGTTCTTCTATATTTATCGCATAATTGTTTAAGTCAACGTTTCATACCAGAAAAATGTGGTCTGTCATCAAGACAAGATATGAAGAAAATATGATCAGTAACAATATATTTATATATGAATAAAAGGAAAAACAGGCTAAACTTTAGTAGAGAGATGACTCACTATATATAATGGATTAACCTACAAAGTTTGATGGTTTAATACCTAGAATAAACCCTAGTATATATATTTGGGATCCAATTCTAACTGATCTTCCAACCATCATCTTTGTTCAGGTTATTAGGTCATTTTTCAATTTCAATGGCTTTCTTGAATTTCTTATTGTGATAGTGATCCACATTAGCAACAATTTTGGAATCCTCAATACAAATATTATGTTTAGTCGTGTCTGAATGTTCATGGATCCTAATAATGAAGGAACGACTTGTTTCGTCTATGTATTGTTTTTCACAGGAACAAGGGATCATGTAGACAATTTTTTTTTCGATGGGATCAGTAGGGTCTTGGATAGTTTTGAGGGAATTGATAATAGTTTTTATGGGCTTGAAATTTTCCTCAATCTTTTTCTTCCTCAAAATTCTAGCAATCTTATTTGTTGTCCCTTGTATGTAGAGAAAGAAAAATTTGGACACATCATTATTAGTTTGCTACTTATCTCTAGGTCCTTTGCTGATATTTTGAAAGGCCCTAATCCCATGATGCTCCTTATATCCATTATCCTTAAAAACCTTGAGGAGATGGGTTTTTTCTTCATCAAAATGATCTTCATCGAAGATTCTCGAGACCCTGGTAGCTAAGGTGTTGAGAAGCCCTAGGTTTTAGGTAGGGTGATGGTGGGATTTGATATGAGGGTATTGTTCAGTATGGGTATTCTTCCTATAAAATTGGTGGGATAAAGATTCATCACGTCCTTTTGTGACCTGAACATCTAAAAGGGAAGGTTTCCTTTATCTTCAACCTCCATGGTGAATTTGATGTGACTAGATTGTTCATTAAGGTGGTCAGAAAATTCATTTTGTTTATCACGACCATGGAACCAAAGAGATTTCTCACTTTCCTAACACGTTAATAGTTGTCTAAATTAACCACCATAAACTATATTAAACAATGATCTTTTGTAGCTTCTGTGTCTCACAGTCCCAGTACATTATCGTATCATTATCAATACCTCAACTCCAATTTTTGAAAACCAAGAGATAGGATGTCTTTGCCTATGAAATAGCCAAACTTGGTCTCAGAGATAGTTGTCACATTCATTCACATTTCAAGAATAGAGATATCATCAATTGTATTTATATTCTAAATTATTCCATCTAATATGCTTCAAAAAAATTACAGAGGGAGTCACAGAGGCATATTAAGAACTTTATAGCAGATAGGAGAAAGTATAAATTGTTAGATCAAAGCCCAAAGTAGTTTGCAATTGTTGTGGGTGTGCATACAACCCATATGGCCATCATAAGAATGTGTACGACCATGCCTATTTCTTTCCTTGTTTCATACAGTCTATGTATGGCCACCCACAACCTCCAACCAAATCTAAGGATACAATTTTACGATTGAGAACGATCTTTCAAGCAATGAATTGCTAAATGTAAGGGTTGAAAACGGAAAATCATCTAGAAAATTGCAATAGTCGAATGTTTTCAGCCATTGGTCTCATAATTTAGAGTGAAATTTACGGGGAGTAATTCAGAGTTGTTGGATTTCATAGAGCATTAATCAAGAAATATTTTTTGATTGATGCTAACATAAATACAATAGAGAATTATTCATTTCAACCATTAATTCAACTACAAGGAGCACATTTAACATGACTACAAATGGAAATAACTCATACACAATATTTAATACAAAACTCGACATAGCGGAAAGGGAAATTCATCACATAAAGACATAGTGTTTACCCTAGAAATCCAAATGGGAAAACCAAATTTGAAAGGTGACTTAGTTTTTTATTTCAGAAATCTATGGTTACAATGTAGGTCATGGATCCATGTGCATCTTCCTCTCTTGGCCAGTAAAAATCCCTTTGAGAGTGAAAGTATAGGAAGAAATAGGGAGAGTTGGGGCAATGGGAAGGCCAAAAGACATGACCTTTCACTTCCCATTCCTCGGTCTTTTCTCTCCTATTTTTTTTTTTTTCTTTTTCATTTAATTCTTTTTTTCTCTTTTGTCTTATTCACTTTTACATTTACGTTGTTTTTCTTATTTTATCTAACCTTCACAAATTGTTGAATTGGCTTGCAAGTACTGAGTCTTACAACCATTTGTTTGTTCAGATCCATTTAACATGTCTTCACGATGCACATCCAATAGAAGTAAATAGAAAATATTGTCAATAAAAACATATCTCACCATTAATAAGTTAATGCTTGATATTTTGTAGTTGATTGCTCCCCTCACTTGATTTTGTGGTTTATATCCATTAAATTTTGACGAGGACTATTGTGTTCTCTATTATTGTTGGAATCATGTGGTTTTCCTTAAGTTTCTTGTCCTCTTGTTTAGTTCAATACGGTACTTGATGGCTTGATTTAAATGTGCCTTGGTTTTTTTAGATATTATATGCATTTGTAGCTCCAAGTAGGGATTTCATTCTGAAATTTTTTAAGATCTCTCTCGTATTTAATATGGGTGGATTTTAAACAAGAAAGCCTACAACAATTTTCTGGATACATGAAGAAAACTTAGTCTTTGTTGCATTAAAACCACTTCCTCCTTGCCCCCATCCTTCTTGTCCCCTTCTTAATTGTATCCATCCTTATTATGTGGAATTATATCCACATAATTCTTGGTCTTTCTATGAAGATTATATAATGACTCATAGTTTTTATTATAAGTAATGAACAACTTTATGGAATGGAAGGATTAGAGTGAGCTATTACATAATGTAATTCAAAACAAATAACACAGGGATTCCAAACAAATTAAAAATAATTTGTTTTATTTTTGGTCGACAAGAAAGGTAGTTGTGGGATCTGGAAGCCAAGCTAATAAATGTTTTCTTTTGATTGCAATTTGTATACTGTAAAGTAGAAATCATCTTCACGATAATTGTGGAAGATCTACCTTAGATGTGGGTCGATACCTTTAGTTTGTTCGCTCCCAATATTTTATTCTTATTGTTGAATGTTGTTATTGAAACCATTGTTGTTACTTCTGGAATGTTCCAAAACAATAATGCCAACATGGACCTCCAAAAAAAACCATCTCTATTATATAGACTAAGCACCTTTAGTTTATCTATATATTAGTTTACCCTTCTTGTATTCACCCTCACCTTTGGATTGAACATCCCCTCCTCCCTTTTTTTTTTCTCCGTCATCCTTCTTAAACTCCCACCATCCTTTTTTTTTGGTTGACTATAAGGGGCACAGTGCGTGGCAACTTAACAAAATATATAAAACTACAAATTAATATAATTTCTATTTAAATCATCTAACTATGCATATTAAAACATATGGCACATATGAGGGATTAATTTTGAAGATGAGTGCCAGATAAGGCTCTGCAGTTGGGGGAAACCCTCGCCACAGACACCCGCTCACCCATGACCTCCTCTCTCGGCGAGGATTCTCGCTGAAGGCAGATGCAGCCGCCATCCCTCCCGGTGTAGTATCTTCTTTTCTGGTTGTAGCTGCCGGATCGAGCCTGGATACTCCTGGCTCCTTGCGTAGTGGGTTCCTCCTTGCGGCGGCCTGTAGATCTCTCATAGATCCATTATCTTGTTCCTCAAAGTGTTGTTAGTTCGGATGGGGGCTGGTTTCCTTTCCCTGTGCAGGTCGGGGCTTGATTTTTTGGCGTTTGCATCCTCTATGTGCGTGGTCGTTTCGTTGGTGTCTGCCCTGGGAGAGGATCTAGTTTTTTTCTTGACATGAAGTCTAGCTTTTGGGTACTCCCATTGGGGTGGTGCTTGGTTTTATTTTTCTCATATATGTACATTCTAAGTGAGGTCCTTGCTTTATATTGCTCCTTTTTTTTCTGTTACTCCCTCTGGGTTCTTCGGTTTGTTCAGGGTTTGATGTATGTCCAAATCTGGCTCCTTTTGGTAGAAATTGATTTGTTTTCTATCTGGCGGAGGTTATGACAAAACTTTGAGGTCCTTCCTTTGGGCATGCGGTGCAGAGCTCCACCTTGAGGTCCATGGAGTAGGTGTGTAGTTCATGGTATTACTATTTCTGTTTGGGGTTTTCATCGATGTCGTTGCTTACTGGTTTTGCTTGTGATGGTATTCATATCGCTCTTACCTAGTCTATCCGACCACCAGGGTTTGTTTGGGTTTATTGTTTGGAGCTTTATTCTATGACAGGCTCTCTTGTTCAGGGGTTTTGGCCTATTAAGGGTTTCTGTCAGTTTATGTCTTTTCTTTTTGGCTCTCCAGCCAGTTTACTTTGTGTCCCTTTGGGATATTCTACCGAGGATTGGGTCGTGCCTTTGGCACCTGCAAAATGTAATTTGGTTCTCTTTGGATGAATAGAATTACGCTTTTTTCTGAGGAAAAAAAAACATATGGCACATATATAAATGTAGAGAACATCATGAAACCGTGGGGAAGGACACACTAATACAATTGCTTCATTCAATGTAATCTTATGATTAAAAAAAATCTCCAATGCACACTCAAAGCCATCTCCACCTCTACTTGGATGATTTGTTCAATGTGGTGAAAAATTAGAAGATGCAAATATGATGCAAAATTAAATTTCAACCATGAATAAGATATCGAATAAAATGCAAAACATTTTCCAATCGACGTCATCCATTATCGAATAGTGTAGTATTCATTAATATTATGGACTTGTAAATGCAAAAGATAATGTATTCTTTTAGTGGACAAAATTATAGAAATGTAGAAATTATGATAGAAGTGAAAATCCAAAATGCCTTCATCTACAAGGGGTTCCCTTTGAAAGTATCATATTCATAAATCTTGGAGATTGAAATATCAGTTAGGCTTTAACATCTTCATCAACTAGTATTTTTGGATGCTTGGAAAAATAACTCAGTTAAAACATATTCCCTCCTAGAAAAATGGAGCCTTCCCAACCATGAAATAAAACAAGGTAAGACTCTGCAACCTTGGTGTAAAGATCTCAAATATAGCACCTATAGCCATAGTTTTCACATCATTTTTAAAATTCATCATCGTAATATTGTCATGTTCACCAATGGGATGGCCAAAAATCTGACAAATCATGCAAACCTTTCACATCACAATTGACTCGCGCTACATTTTGTCATTCGACAATTTTTTAATCTTTCCCATCACCTACAAAGATAAAAAAAATGTTACACTTATTTTGATAGCAAAACCTTAATACTAGGAAGGTTCTCTCTCCTTGAACCAAACAACGTACATATTGAATTGATAGGTAAAACATATTTCATCCATTAATGGTAGACATTAAGGCCATGGTGCCCAATAGGATCTTGTCGACACATAATCATATTCAATATAGTCTTGTTTGGATTGTTTTGAGCTCCCTTTACTTTAGTCTTTAGGGAGGCCATCCATGACTTATTTTTGAGTTATGAAACCCTTCCATATCATCAAAATATATGTCCAAGATGATTAGGTCATATTTCGTCAAATGTAAGCACAGTTTGCAAAAAAATCAACATTTACCTGATGGTTATACCCTATAATGCTCGAAACAAGATTTCAAACAAGCCTTCATTTTCCCAACTATGAGTTTAAATTCCCATTTCTATAAAATATGCAAGCACCAAAGATACATAGTAGGTAAGTGACATTTATTCTACACATGTATACAAGTGACATATATCCCACACATGTTCCAAAGATATTATCCAAAGGGCACAAGTGACATATATCCCACACATGTGCCAAAGAAATTATCCAAAGAGCACTCTCATGATCCCCCCCTACCCTCCCCCATTCATGGCATATGTGATTTATAAATAGCTCATTTAAGGTCTGAACCCCTAGAATTTGTACTTGAACCATGTTTTGAGTGAGGAGAATTACCCTTGTGCATCAAACCACTAAATTGAACTCATAAACCACTCTTGACACTTAGGGCTTGATTTTCAGCCTTGAAACATGTCTTTGGCTAGGAGACTTGCCCTTGGTGTATCGAACCTTAGATTCAAACTAATATCACACACGTGAGATAAATATTCATTTGAAAGTACTTATTTACGACTTAAGCACCTAAATTTTGGTAGGGTATGATGTTATGGAATAGAATACCTATTATTGGTTCACAAAACCTTACAATCCAACCTATTTACATCTCTATTGAAAAATATTCTTTATGTATGCGTTATTTCATATCTAGAGTCCATGATTTTATCATGAACCCTAAGCATAATGTATAGAGCCTAAGCTCCTATTTTTTTCCCATTACCCATGTCTTGGGTGAAAAGACACATATCTAGTGTGTCTATCCTAGAAATCGAGCCCATATGACTTTTTGTATCAGTAATCCTTCCAGAAGGCCTTTGACATGATTTGGGGGGGGGGATGGCATGCAAATCACACAGGATTTCCCTAATATTTGCACAGAACTTTGATGGATTCCAGACTAAGATCGGGGACATAACCATCCACATAACATAGCACTTCATCGTTGGAGCATTCACTCTCCCTATCAGTTGTGAGAGATGGTTTAAAAAGGGGAAATTACCAGCTGAAGTGTGCAATCATTTTTTGGTGGCAGAACATCAAAACCCGTATTGGAGCCAGGGCATCCCAATCCTTTGGTTGAAAGAAGAATGGAGGGGCACCTTATCTGCAATACAAATATATATCATGAGAGAAGGTAGGTTTTCAATTATCCATTGTTATCACATTAGATTCCTCATGCATTTAAATGGTTACAACAAAATGAACCTCCCCTTCTACCTTCTTAAAAGCTTAACTGAGATGTCCAAAAGAATACAGAATCACCCAGAAGTTTCTCACAGAAGCCTATATCATCAAGGGTTTATTAAAATATTGGTTCCTTTTTCTCTCGGCGAATTGGGTATGTCTTGGACAGATTTTATAGTGTCTTTAGGGTTACAGGAAGAACATGAAATTAATTAGCAATCAGAAAAACAATAGGTTGAGGTTCCCCATGTAGCTAGGGTTTCCACTGAACCTGGGACTTCATCTAAAACCACCTAGTGTGCCAAATAAAAGAGCTTTCCTGCAAAAAGAAAAACTCGATCAGTTAAATCAGAATCCATTACTCCAGAGAAAGAGGAAATTCCTAAAAGACAATTGAGGTCATCTACATTGAAGCAGAGGGGAAGACAAAGTAGTAAGGTTTATGTTAGAAATTATATTAGAAAAGGAGAAAAGCAGGCTAGCCCAGCAGTCCAATCGTCCCCTGAACATCTGCAGGATGAACCTGTGCCCACTGATATGTGTTAATATTTTTGGTGTAACTACGGAAGATATTCTTATATATTTGTTTTAGTCAAACCTTTAAAAGGTTATTGTAATTATATTGTACAAGTCCGCTCAACATAAATTATTATATTATTGGTATTTTACTTATTATGGGTTAGTTAGATCAAGAGTTGTGTCTCTTTAAGAGACATTGTTGTGTATAAATAGAGTATAGGTTCCTCTCATTTGGACACACACTCACACACTTCTCTTGTGCATCTTGGAGCGCATAAGAAGGTCTAGCACACAAGTCTTGGAGATTGGTTCTTTTGGTGTTTTGGTCTGGGTATTTCTTGGAGAGCTATAGTGCATCATTATACTGGTTAAAGGAATCTATATTGAGGATTTTGGTTGCTAGGATTACTCCCCCGCGAGGGTTTCCCAAGATAATCTTTGTGTTCTATTGTATTTGTGATTGTCTATCTTTTAGTGATACTACTACAGTTGTTATTGGATTAAGTAATTGTAATTGTGTAACTAGAAAATATAAAATTCCAACATGGTATCAGAGCAGGCCTGAATAGAAGCCAGTTGCAGATCTAGGATCCTAAAAGGGAGTCGTTTTCAGTCTAGAGACAGTTGTCGGACAAACCAAGACCATCAGAAGGCATGATGACTACCAGAACAAAGATCGATGAGAAGCTAGATGGAGTTGATAACTTCAGGGCCTGGAAGTACAAAATAACACTCCTTCTTGAAGAACATGAATTGGATAAGTTCATTATAGAAGAGGTTCAAGAACCTCAAGGTTATGAAGCTAAGGAAAAATATAAGAAGGACACGGTGAGAGAAAAAAGGATTATTGCAGACTCCATTAAGGACCACCTTATCCATCATATATCGTCATTATCTTCTCCAAAGCAAATGATAGACACCTTAATGCGTCTCTTTGAGGGAAGCAACATAAATCGAAGAATGACTCTGAGATCTCAATTGAAGAATGTGAAAATGCAGAACTAAGAAACCATTCACTCCTACTTCTCAAGAGTGAATCAAATCAAGGAGCAGATATAAGCCATTGGTGAATCAGTAGAAGGAGAAGAGATGGTGATGACTACCTTGAATGGCCTCCAAAGGTCATGGGATGCATTCATCCAAGGAATTTGTTCAAGAAAGAAGCTTCCCAAGTTTAGTATGCTTTGGGAATATTATAACCAGGAATAAGCTAGGATAGTTGCAAGAGAATAAAAGATGGCAAATGAAGATCAAGCCCTAGCCCCCCACACCAGGAAAGGAAAGAACAAGAAGGATCATTATTTACCTAAGAAGTTTAAGATGGGTCAAAGAGACAACTCAAAGATTAGATGTTACTATTGTCAAGAATTGGGACACTTTGTTAGGGATTTCCCCCTCAATATGAAAATTAAGAATAAGAAATGAATTAAGATGCATAAAGCTCACACAGTTGAAGATGATAAGCCTCCCAAGAAGGTTGCAAAGCAAGATGAATCAATTCATGAGGATTATCTTCTTATCTCAACCCTCACAGGTATTATTACTCATGGAAGTGACACTTGGTTGATAGAAAGTGATGCTTCCAAGCACATGACACGCTACGAAGACTCCTTATCTAAACTTATTCATAAAGATTCACCTCACAAGGTGAAATTGGGTTATGATTATCAGTATCGAATCAAAGGTGTTGGAGAAGCTTCCTACACGTTAATCTCAGGCAAGTCAATGAATATGAAGGAAGTTATTTATGTTCTAAGTTTAAAAAATAAAAAATCTTTTCTCAATTTCAACATTGGACAAGAAAGGAAGAAATGATTTAGAGTAGCATTTATTGATGGTCAAGTTCTTATGTGGCCTAGAGGGAAGACCCTTGATGATGCAATAGTGATTGGAGTTGAAGAAGGAGGACTCTACAAATTAAAATGACATTCAAACTCTACAATGATTCATGATATTGTGAATCCCAGTGAACTATGGCATAGGAGATTTGCTCACCTACACTACAAAGCTCTTCTGGTTGTGAGAAAAATGGTGACATGTCTTCCAAAAATCCAAGCAAAACTAGATGGTGTGTGCAAAGGATGTGCACAAGGAAAGAACGTGAAGCACTCCTTTCCCAATAGTGATAGCAGAGCCAAAGGAGTTTTGGACATCATGCATCCAGACGTATGTGGACCGATGTCGACAGCTTTACTAAGTGGGTATGTATATTATGTATCCTTCATTGATGATTATTCATGTAAAAGTTGGTTTTATTTGTTAAAAGTAAAGAATGAAGTTTTTGGAAAATTCAAAGAGTTCAAGGTTCTGGTAGAAAACTTGACAGAGCAGAAGAAAAAAACCTTGTGATCGGACAATGGATGTGAATTCACCTCAGAAAAATTCAAGGAGTATTGCAAGGAAGTTGGGATTATGAGGGAGATTTCTACTCCCTATAACCCTCAGCAGAATGGAATAGCTGAAAGGAAGAATTGGACAATCATGGAAGCAATAAAGGCCATGGTCCATGATCAATATCTTCCTATGCATATGTGGGCAAAAGCAGCAAAGACTGTAGTGTACGTGCAGAATAAAAGTCCCCACAAGGTGCTTGAAAAAAATACACCTGAGGAAATGTTTTCAGGAGAGAAGCCATAAGTTAGCCATTTCAGAATATTTGAATGCCATCTATTTGTTCATGTCCCCAAGGAAAAGAGGACAAAGTTGGACCCTTCTGGATGGAAGGGCATACTTGTTGGTTATAGTGACACATCAAAGGCTTACAGGTTGTACATTCCCAGTCACCAGAAAGTGGAGATCAGTCAAGATGTAACCTTCTATGAGAATGCATATTTCAGTAAATCAAAACAGATCCATGCAGAAGAGGCACATGAAGAAGAGAATGAAGTTCCTAAAGTTCCAGAGGAAGTCATTCCAGAGCATCATGACATGGTAGAACCTCATAAACCAGCTGAGATAACTTCTCACAAGAGAAGACCAGCTTGGGCACTAGAACTTATCAGAGATGCAGAAAGAATTGGTGCCCCAGAGAAATATTTGAGGGAAAGTAAGAAGTTGAAGTTTTATTCCAACTATGTGGCATGCTTGTGTGACATAATGGATGCAGAACCTTCCAGTTATGAAGAGGCTGCAGAAAATCAAGTATGGAAAGATGCCATGGAAGAGGAATATCAGTCCATTATGAAGAATGTTGTCTAGAATGTGGTTCCCAGACCAAACGAAAAACATGTGGTGAGTTCGAAATGGATCTACAAGATGAAACACACAACTGATGGCAGCATTGAAAAATATAAGGCAAGATTTGTGGCCCGAGGTTTCTCTCAAAAAGGAAGGGATTGATTATGCAGAAAAATTTTCTCCTATAGCAAGATATACCTCAATCAGGACTATACTTTCATTGGTCGCTATGATGAAATGGATAGTGCACCAGATGGGTGTAAAGACAACCTTCTTGAATGGTGAAATAAAAGAGGAATTTTGTGTGGAGAAACCACTTGGATTCGAGACACATGACAGGGACACTCATGTGTGCATATTAAAGAAGGATTCATATGGATTGAAGCAGGCACCCAGAGCATGGTATGGTAGGATTGGCAATTTTCTGATGAGCTTGTATTTTACCAAGAGCAGTGTAGATCCTAACCTTTACTTTCAGGTTGAGGATGTTGAACCGGTGATTCTAATGTTGTATGTAGATGACTTGTTTCTAACAGGTGCGAAAAATCTCATCACTGAATGTAATACAAAATTGGTTGTAGAATTCAAGATGAAAGATTTAGGAATGATGCACTACTTCTTGGGACTAGAAGTTTGGCAGGGATCGGATGGGATTTTCCTAAATCAAGGAAAGTATGTTGTAGAAATCTTGAAGAGGTTCGAGATGTTAGACTATAAGGCCATGGTTACCCTGATGGTATCAAATCTTAAGTTGTTGCAAGATACAACTTCAGAGATTGTGGATTCTACCTTATACAGGTAGATAGTGGGTTTGTTGATGTATTTGATGAACACAAGACTGGATATATGTTTTGTTGTGAACACCCTGAGTCAGCATTTGGAGCATCCCAGACAGGTTCATTTGGTTGCAACAAAACATGTGTTGAGGTACCTTAAGGGTACTCTAGATCATGGTCTCTGGTATAGATCCGACCATGCCTTTGGAATGTATGGATGCTTGGATTCAGATTGGACCGACAGTATTCCTAATCGGAAGAGCACTTCCGGACACTATTTCAGTCTTGGCTCCAGTATGGTCTTGTGGAGCAGCAGATAGTAGTCATGTGTGGCACTCAGTACGACTGAAGCAAAGTATGTGGAAGCATGTGCAGCGAGTAGAGAAGCAGTATGGATTCAGAAGCTATTGTCTGGGTTATTTGGTCTCGGATTGGAGGCGATATGCATTTGGTGTGACAACCAAAGTTGCATGAAGTTGTTAGAGAACCTGGTGTTCCATGAAAGGTCGAAGCATATTGAGATTAGATACTACTATATCAAGGATATGGTATAGAGGGGAGCAGTGAGGCTTCATTTCGTGACTACCAAAGATCAGGTTGCAGATGTGTTCCCCAAGACGTTGTTGAGGACGAAGTTCGAGTACTTTAGGGAAAATCTTGGTGTGGTTCCTCTTCAAAGGGAGTGATATGTGGAACTCATCCAGCATGCAAAAGGGATGGCATTGAGTATGGAAAAATCTCTTCCAGCATGAAAAAGGGTTGGCACTGAGTCTGGTGGATCTCATCCAGCATGAAAAGGGGTTGGCACTGAGACAAGAGTGCACATGATCAGGTATTGATGCATCTCAGGGAGTGGATGTCATGGGGACATGTTGTAGCAATTGAGATCTACCCATAGACCTTGGTTGCATGGGGTGAAGTCATGTTGCACTATGGATATTCGAGGATGTATAGATTCACATGTTCAATAGTCAATGGATGTGAGCTCGTGTGGTATCAGACTTGGAGTCTGTGTTTGGAAAGAATACCTTCCTAGTTAAGAGGGAGTGTTAATTATTTTTGTGTAACTACAGAAGATATTATTGTATATTTGTTTTAGTCAAACCTTTAAAAGGTTATTATAATTATATTGTACAAGTCCGCTCAACATAAATTATTATATTATTGGCCTTTTACTTATTATGGGTTAGTTAGGTCAAGACTCATGTCTCTTCAAGAGACATTTTTGTGTATAAATAGAGGATGGGTTCCTCGCATTTGGATACGCACTCACATACTTCTCTTGTGCATCTTGGAGTGCATAAGAAGGTCTAGTGCACAAGTCTTGGAGACTGGTTCTTTTGGTGTTTTGGTCTTGGTCTTTCTTGGAGAGCTATATCGCATCATTGTACTGGTTGAAGGAATCTATATTGAGGATTTTGGTTGTTGGGATTTCTCCCCCATGAGGGTTTCCCAAGATAATATTTATGTTCTATTGTATTTGTGATTGTCTATCTTTCAGTGATCCTACTACAATTGCTATTGGATTAAGTAACTGCAACTATGTAACTAGAAAATATAAAATTTTGACACTATGCAGGTAGACAAAACTCCCAAATTGAAAACAAGCAAACAAAGGAGGAGTAAGCAGGTCATTCATGATATTGTTGCAGTTGAATTTTTGTCATTATGTAGACAGATTAAAGAGCCCCAAGTGGAAAAACAAAGAAAAAAGAGAAAGGGGAGTGAGGTCCCAGAAATGCCAAGCAAACCTAATCAAAAGACCAGGTTAACCAACCAGTTGAGGTTGAAATCCAAGGCCTTGTTTGATCCATCCTTAAAGGAGCAGAATCCCATTGTGATTGAGGATCAAAACACTAATGAAGACCCCTTTGAATTCACCAACATGGAGGAAATGGCCATCCACACCTTGAAGAGAATGTCAGACGGCAAGATCAGGCAGAAATGCAACAAGGGGGAGACCTCAGGTGTCAAACTTGTTGTTTTGGAAACAGAATACACTGTTGATTCACAACCAAAGCAAGATTTGATGGACATTGGTCCAAACCCTGAGCAAGATTTTGAAGATATAAGACCAGAAATAGAATGTGTCCCAAAGCAGGATTTAGAGGAGTCCAAATCAAAAGAAAAGGGGAAAAGTTTGATGGTGCATGAACCTATGAAAGGCACCATTGATGAAAAACCTAAGAAGAAACCCATATATGAGATGAGATCAAGGAAGGCCAAGCTCTCCATTGATCTCAATAGGCCTGTTGAGGAAGAGCATGAACTCAAAAATGAGAGCAGAGTAAAGACAGAGATCAAGCCTAAAATTGAAGATGACAAGGGCATGAATGTCAGTAATCAATAGGTGCAAACCCTCAAACAACAAAATGATAGCATGAGGCAGCAAATTCAAGATCTCTAACAACAAAATCACGTTTTTGAGCTGCAACATACAAAGCTACAAAAAAAAAATATCAAAATTTGCAAAATAAATACCAAAAAACCTGCATGTTCCTGAAGGAGATCATCTAATGTCTACTCTTGTTAAAAACAGAAAGAGAACAAAGCATGTGCAAGCTTGGTCTACCAGTATTCAAGGTATGTCTCCACTTATTGGCGTGCATGAGCATCAATGCAAAGTCAACATCTAGTTACAACTTATGAAGACTATTCAACTCTTTCACTTTAGTTATCAGCAATAGCTCCAGTTAAAGTGATAGAATATTTTTGGTTTAGTTAGAGATATTACTGCCACTTGTAATAAAAAAAAAAATTTCATAAGAATAATGTTTTGATTAAGGTCAAAGTGATGGGGAGTTATCCCTATGAACTAGCACTTGAACTCAACTTCACTTAGTTCATGAATTGTAATTAAGACTAAATAATGAAGTTTATATCTACTGGATCTAAATGTAATGTAAAGTGGAAATCTGTAACTTAGATCTGATAGAGGTATTTGAACCCTCTCTGGATGGGGATAAATATATGAATTTATGAATGGAACTAGGTTTATATTTTTGGGTATCAAGCATCAGGATTTTGGATGATCTTTGAAGTGTAAAACTGCTAAGTTTCCCACCTAGTAAATATAATTTCTGGTGACAGACTGTTTCTTCTCAAATCTGGTTTGTCTTATTATCTTATTTGAATGCATGTGAAATGTATGTGAAG
>WSFP011406728.1:0-25374 GCA_009831015.1 Picea engelmannii
TGCTGAGCGCCTCACGACTCATTGTTGTCTTTGTAAACAAGTTTATACTCTATATAAATTTGAGAAAAATTTCTTCTCGGAAAAAAAAAAAAAAAAAGTAATGAAGGACATACCAGATATTTCAGAACGATAGATAGGGATAAAACCTACCTCCTTCTTGTTTCGTGAATGAATTTTGCACATGAATAACTAACTCACTTACTATGGGTACCCTTTATTCAAGCGCACTCTAGAGATTCACACATATCACTCTCCCTCCACGATTTCTTTCTCACTCTCCTTCTTTTCTCTCTCTCCTCCCTCTTTCTATCTTTCAATACTTTTCTATAAAAAGTAGATATTTAATATTATACTTATTAAATTTTACAATTAATGTGAAGTGATACATTAAACATTAAAATAAAAGATTTTAAACTATAAAAATTATTTTATAAAATACATATTAAATATTTTAAACTATAAAAATTATTTTATAAAATACATATTAAATATTTTAAACTATAAAAATTATTTTATAAAATACATATTAAATATTAAAATTATGGACTATATATAAAATAATACACAAAATAAAAAGTAATATAATTCTTTTATTTGAGAAATTTTTAATTTTTATAATCTTTCTCTCTATATATTTTCTCAGAAAAATTAATAATTTCATTATGTGAAGACAAAATTACATTCACAGATATATACAAGCCATATATAATAGCCTTGTATATATTATCAAGAGTAAAGGTAGATACCATAATTGTAGATGCAATATAAGCATCATTACATTTTCATCAGTGTACTAAACAATTACTATACATCTGGTGCTCCCAACTATCCAAAAAATTATACATTGCCATCAAAATAAAAGCCTAACAGATTAACTGTCAATTAATCTATAATCATACAAAATTGTGCAAAAACCAAATTATCGCTCTAATGATCCAATAATAGTTATATGTTCTGAACTTCATGAAAATGTCTGTGATAGAATACGTGAATGCCCACTGCTAGTTGTTCTTCTATATACCAATGACCATAGTCTAACTGCGTGGCTTCTTTGGAAAGCATGCCAATTGATTATGCTCCCTGTAGAGATGAGTAAAGGAGATAGAGTCAAATACATTGATGATTCTCAAAAATTACTCATAAATTGGAACAAGACATGAAATGTGACATCTTTGTACTCCATTTTCCCAGTTGATGATTAGTAACGAGTCACCGAAAACTGGTAAAGATTTGCAGCCCTTTTCCACAACAAATAATAGCAAAAATTTTAAAGCCAAAACCTCAGCGTAATTATTTGTCTGATCCCCCAATCCCAACTTGATAAGAAAGAAATGGGTAGTGGAAAGGTATAGACAGTCACCCCCCCACGGAAAAATCGATCCTCAGAAGAAACCTCGTCAAAATAAGCTCATGGCTTGGCCAAGTCAATATTTTCCTCCCTAATAATATGGGTAAGGCCGAGCCCCTCTCCTCCTAATTTTTTATAAAAATATAGGATACCTAGGTAGTTTGTGACCACTCTATAAGTCGAAATGATCTTGTATTTGAATAATGAATTGTTCTGTGCCATCCAAATACCCCATGCAATTATGAAAGGGAAATCCCTGGTATCATAGTTGCCCCTCACAAGTAACCAATCCTTCAAAGCTTCATCAAAAGAAATTCCCTGTCAGCGCCCAAGTGTATTTGACAAAATTAATGAATCTTCCCAAACACCCATGGTGAATGTACATTACATAAATAGGTGATCCACTATCTCAACTTGCTCTTTGCATATCGTACACCAACCTGGACCATTGAACTACCTCTTTTGAATATTATCCCAAGTTGGTAATTTATTCTCCAAGATTGACCATACTAGAATTTTCCCTTTTGTTGGGCAACGTTGTTTCCAAAGTTTCTTCCACCACCAAATGATTTCTCTTTGTTGTAAATCCACACTGAGATGAACATATCCCGCTTTTGGAGTGTATACCCCTCCCAAGTCACAATCCCAGAGTAGTTCATCCTCCCGATCAAACAAATGAATATTGGCTCTCCTTAATGCCCAAATATACATGTCCCAATGAATTAGTTCATCCCCAATGAGACCTAGAATTTGCCGAGTCTTCCAGCCTTGGTTCCATAAAGTGGACGCAGTTGGGTCCCCAACTTGTGTTAAGTAAAAATAACCCCCACTCTCCAGCTGTGAGCATATCCTAGTGTTTAGTAGATGTCCTCGATTGCAACCAACCCACAGATCCAAGCCAATCCAGACCAAATTCCCTGAACCAATCCTCCAAACCAGCCCCCCGATCAAATCAAAATCCTTAATGAATGCTTTCCAGATAATAGAGACGTCTGACAGTCTTTTGATTGGGATCCTAATCCACTCAATAATTAAAAGAGGTTCAATATATTTATGGTGTACAACTCTAGCCCAGAGGCTCGATGAGTTGATCAATCTCCACAAACACTTTGTTGCAAGAGCTTTGGAGAATAAAAAGAAAAAAATTAACCCCCAGCCCCCTAAAGCCTTCGGAACCGCAATTATGTCCCACCGAACCCATGACAACACCTTATTTTCCATATTTCCCCTCCATAGATAGGAAAAACAAAATTTCCTTGCTTTTTCCAGAATGCCCTTTGGAATCCACGACAAAGACATCCAATAGACCGAGATTGCCTCTAGAATCGACTTAATCAGTACTAGTCTTCTATCCCTTGACAACCACTTGTGACTCCAAACCTTTAACCTTTTTTCTAATGTTTCAATAAGCCACATCCAGTCTGTCTTTCTACAGTCATTTGATTTTAACTGAAAACCAAGATATTCCAGCCCCACCTCTAGTTCAAGCACCTAAAAGGGGAGCTGGGATAAAATATATCGAAAATCATCTGCTTCTAAAGATGAAAAAGTGATGTTGGACTTCTGATCATTGATAAACATATTGGTGGCCCTTTTAAAGAGTGAAATACCTTCAAACAATTTGTCAATATCTCTCCTTGATCCATAACAAAAAATTAAAATATCATCTACAAAGAGCAAGTGAGAGATGTACAAACCTGAAGAAATTTTGATTCCTTTGAAACTACTTGAGTTATTTGCCTCTGCCAAAAAATGACTAAGGCCTCCTACCACTAAGAGAAAAATTAAAGGTGACAAGGGGCACCCCTGTCGTAATCCTCTATCAGCATGAAAAAAAGTGGAAGTTGTGCCATTAAGCAGAATAGAGAAGGATACAGTGGACAAACACCCCATCACCTAGTTTGTAAAATCCACCCCAAAACCAAGGTGTATCAATAACATCCTAATATAAAGACAATTTACTCTTTCATATGCCTTTGAAAGGTCTATTTTCACAACAACCCCTCTAAGATTTTTGGTTTTCATACTATGCAGACCTTCTTGTGCTACCCCAATTGCCTCATGAATTTTCCTTCCCACCAAAAACCCAAACTGTTCACTTGATATATTCCTGGAGAGTATAAATTTTAATATTATACTTATAACTTTTGAAATAATCTTATAAATGCAGTTACATAAAAATATGGGTTGAAAATCATCAAAAGAGGAGGGATTATCTGACTTTGGAACTAGGGAAATGAAAGTTGAGTTTAAAGGGTTATGTATATGGCCATTCACCCGTGATTCCTCTACCACCTTCAACACATATCGACCTAACAGATCAAAGAAACCTAGGTAAAATTCTATAGGCTAGCCATCAGGCCCAGGGATTTTCCCTTTCTGAAAAGAGTGGATAAATTCCAATAATTCCTTCTCAGTGATAGATGCCATTAAGCTTTGTTTGTCTTCCTCCTCCATAAAGCGAGGAAATAACCTGGCAACTTGTACAATTTTAGCAATAGATGACCCCTCCTAGACCTTGAAGAGGTTCCGGAAATGTTCAATGTCTATGACAGCCAGACCTTCAAAAGTGTTGACAACTTCTCCATCCCTCTTCTTTAATCCCCAAATTGTATTAACCATTTTCTTGCCTTTGGCGTACACTTGAAATAATTTTGTACTTTCATCGCCACAAGTAATCCAAATAGCACAACTCTTTAACCTCCACAAGGCTTCTTTTTCCTCCAATAAAGTTCTTCACTTTTTTCCAAGCTAACCATATTCTCCTTTTCATCTTGGGTATGAAAACCCCGCCCAAATCCTCTGTGCACCTCTTGAAGAGATTGTTCAATGTGTCTTAATTCTTGTTCCTCTTTAATATTTTTTCCATGTGCCCAAGAAATAGTTGCTTGTTTGATCCTCTTTAAGTTCCCCACAAACTGTACAACTGCTAGAATATGATGAACAATAGCAACAAGGGTCCACAATCCTCTAACCAAGGCTTGATATGCCAGATCCATTAACCATCCCTCAAAGAATTTAAAAGGGATAGGGGATCTCCTTCCCTTGTCGCTTAACTCCATCACGATCAGACTATGATCAGATTCACCACCACAGGCCACCCATTGTCTGACTAGTTATAAAGACTCAATTAATCCCTCCACCAACAAGAACCGATCCTGTCTCTTTGCCACCCTTTCTACACCAACCCGTCTATTTCTCCAAGTTGGATTCAATTTCATGGGTTCAACATCCATCAGACCATATTGATTCAACAAGCTTAAAAAATAGTTGGTTAAAGGGTTTGGTACAGCTTGATGTCCCCATACCTCCACATCCCCTAAAGAAAAATTGAAGTCACCACTAATAATAATCTCCCTCTCACTAAACCAAGAGCACCTAGCAATGGAGTCCCAATATATTTGTCTGTCTATGTAGGGTACATAGACATTCACAATAGTCATAGAGAAACTCAAATATGTAGAGTAAAAGTTCAAACCGATCCCTGACTCAAATCCCCAAACACCCTCACAGTTACACTTCTTTAATAACCACCAAAACAGCCCCTGGCATCCACCGCTGCAAAATCCTATCTAGGCATCAAGGATTCAAGAACCGACACCACTGAATCACTAACCCCCAGAGTTTCTTGGAGAAAAATAACCTCTGGTGATATTAAATCCACCAATATCCTTAAATACAATTTTTTTTACGAGTTCACCAACCCTCGACAGTTGAAAGACAATATTTTCATGAGGTAATCTCCCCTTGGGTTTGTTTTTCTCTAAGCGCCCATTCGATGGATGATTTCTTACCCGAGGCCAAATCAATCCTGGCCCTTTATTGATCCAAAAAAAGGTGGTACTTTCTATCACGTCCTCTGCATGCAAAGAAGCACGAGGAAAAGAACCCAAACCACTCCTCCCTTGTGCATCATCCTCTCCCGTTGAAAGATCCTATTTTATAATGGACCTATTTCGTAGTGTATAGCGAACCATGTTGTCATTTGAGGATGAGTTTTTGGAGACCGACAGGGTAACACAAAGAGTAGGATTATTACCAGATGAGACCGGAGGAGAAAAGGAGGGCGATAAAATACCACTACACACCCCAAATAAGGTGGGACCGGTGATCTGAAAATATCTTTTAAATGACTATGGTTGAGTTATTAAGCATGTTTTGATTAACCAATTAGGAAGCTTTAAGAAAGAGGAAGAAGTTATAGAAAAATATAGCAACCATATGAACATGAACAGAACTAAAATGAAATATAAAACATCATCAAATGATAACACCAATGTGATAACGGAGTTCAGAAATCTCACCTACGTCTCCGGGCCTTTGTCTCAGTGGGTGAGGCTTTCTTATTTATGTTAAAATCTCAATAAGTACATCACAATAGTGCCAAAAGGTTACAAAATTGATCTGGTCTTGTTCTACCATATCTCTATAACCCAACAGAAGAAACGATACTCAAATCGGATGAGCGAAGCTCTTAGAAATGGCCTGCAGAGGTGCGCTCCTCAACAACTTCCCTACATACAAATGTCTTTGGCTTGGCAAATATTCAACATAAACCTGCTATGAATCACCTCTCATAGCCTTAATAAGGCATGGTTTATATATATATATATATATATATATATGAAGTTTGTAACCATATCCCAACTTCCCCCCAAGATCTGGCCTCAAAAAAGGCCCAATATCCCCCCAAAAGGGCCAAAAATCTCCAAAATTGCCCAAAACATCATCAAAAATCACTATAATATACTTTACAAACCCACTGTTGTAAGAAAATATCAAAAATAGCCCCAAGGCTTGGGCACACACACTCTAAAATAGGGTCATATGGAAATAAATGGCCAAGCACCAGCCCCCTAGGGGATGTGTGTTGGCCCCTCCTCCGTAAACATTGGTCACATGTCACTAACCAACAAGACCGAGTCCCGAACTCTGCGCACTAGAAAATGGTTATAACCTCAAGTCTTATGGCATCATATGCACTAGAGGTTAAGCTTGGATTCGTGGTGCCCACGCCCTTTGTTGAAACGGTAGTGGAGAGCCCCCTTTAAGTTGTGGTTATGTGGAATGATAAATCCGCGGGCTGGGGCTAGGCCCCAGCCCCCTTTCGCCTCCGCTTATACAATAAAGCCACTTCAAATATATTAATGTGGATTTGTTAATACAAGTCTCACCATTGGCGTGTTGGCAAACAAACCTTTCCAAACACGTTCCCCCATGCTAGAGGTCATGGGTTCGATTCCTCTAGCCTCCAAAATTTTTATCCAACCAAACAAATGATGGGGTGCCATGTGGTAGCCCACGTCTGGGCCATGTGGCACCTTTTCATTTTCCCACAAAATGTGCCACTTTTCAAAATGGGATTGGACTAGTGTCATCTGCCCAGTCATCCCGGTGTTGTGCTTCCACTTGTCTCAATGCTACGTCAACATGACATCATGCTGACATCAACATTGACTTTTTTGCCTGTTGACTTTTTGCTTGTTTGGGAAAATGAAAAGAACGCGATATCAGAAGCATCCGATGTCAGTTTGAGCCGGTTCAAGTTGCATTGGGTTTGTATCGATGAGGCCTATGAACACATTTGTTTTTAATACATCCTGTGAATTTTGATTTTTAGGCCTTTTTGAGCCCCATCAAGCTCCTGGATCTGTTCCTGGATCACACCTCCCCACTAAAGGAACTTTTGGTCCCCAAAAGGTTACTGACCAATCATCAATCTTGGGATAGGCCACCCAGCTTGATCTTCGTCTCTGAACTCTATCTTGTGCACCTGTCTCATCAAGATCAACTGTAACAGAATCATGACAACTAACATCATATTGTTAGCCATTTGTACCCTGTCACATATTATTGAAGCCACTATCATCCATGTAGACAACATTACTAATGATAGCATCAAAAATATGACTACAAATGCGCCGATATACTTGTAATATTTTCATGACATGAGCTTATCTTGAAGCAAACTGTGATTGATTTTCCATTCTACAATCATCTCATGTTCTTGCTTGAGATCGATTACTTGATTTGGAACAATTATAGGTTTGTTGCTTGCTTGAACTGCCTTCTTTAATTGTTCCATTTTTTGAAGAGTTTTGTTTTCCTTTACATGATGACCATGAACCACATAATCTTTACCTACTTTGGTTAATTGATATTGATTCTTTGTCCCGCAGAATATTTTTTTACGATCATATAAGTATGGACTACCTAAGACCATTCCACATTCACTTAGTGGCACTACATCACATGTTACCTCGTCCACATAATTAGATGAAATTGCAAATTTGAATGTGCACTTCTTTGTTATGTGCATTTGATGATGGTTGCTTATCGATTTAAGTGTGTAGGGATTATGATGTATTTGTGTTTTTAACCCCAATTTCTTAACCAATTCTTTGGAAATTAGGTTAGATTGAGATCTACTATTGATTAATATATCAACCTTAGTGTGTCGCATGATGACCCTGATATAAAACAAGTTACTTCTACATTCAATTCCTTCACCAATTTTACCTGTTATACCAACCAATGAGACCTTTGATTCATCACATGAATGTAATCCCAAGTTTGTGGGTCGTGTTGTCCCTGCAATTGTTTTCCTCCCTTTCTTTTCCTTGAACCACTTTGGCCTATTCTCGGGATGAAACTGCCAACAAAGGTCCTCATCATGCCCCTCTTTCTTGTAATGCTTGCAAGAGGGCCTCTCTTCCTTTCTCGTCACTGCATTTGACTTCTTTCCATGCCACTTCCTCTTGTCCTCTTTCCTTGAAGACGATTCCCTGGATACACCAACACCTGTTTTCCCCGCTTCAATGTATGTCGCTTGAATAGAAACCTCATCAAGATTAGTTGGTCCAAACATGAATACAATGTTTCTAATATGTGCAGGTAAACCTCCTATATACTTCATAATAGTTTCTTGGGTATGTAAAGGAATATCTAACATCAATGGCAATTTTCGAAATCCATTTGTGTATTATTGCACTGTTTGTCATTTTCTTAGTTTTAAAGCTTGCCATTCAATTAATGATTTCTCTTTATAACCCAAAGGATAGAATTTTTTTCTAAGTGCAGAAATAAAACTTTGCCATGACGGAAATACATTGCCCACTTGTTGTGTTCCATTTTGCAACTTGCTTTTCCATCAGATGAGTGTTGTGCCTGCAAGTCTCAATGATGCCAATTTGATTTGTGTGGCCTCATCCTTGATCTGTTGCACACTGCAATAGATATCCATCTGTCTGACCCAATTTTCAAGTCTCTTTGCATTAACTTCACCATCATATATGGGTAATTAGAATTTAACATCAAGTTTTAACAATGACATTTCATTCTTATGTTTATGAACATGTTTCTTTGCATTGGATTTAGAACTTGAACTTGAAGAAGAAGGAGAAGAAGGAGGTGATGATGGAGGTGAAGGAGGGATTTGAGGAGGATCCTCTCCTTATTCAATTTTCCCCTTTGAATATTCACCCAGATTTGGTCTTTTTGGTTCCAAGTAATCCTCGTACAAAACCTTCATCATCTCTGACATAGCAAAGGAAGTTTTTTGAAACTCTTTCTCATCCTGAGAAAGTCCCTCTTCCGATGCCATCTTCTTGCTTTGAGAAGTTCTCTTTCTCAATCCAATCAATAGATTCTCTTCAACAAGATTTCCTTCACCATGAAGTAGATTTTCCCTGATTAACATGCAAAACTCAGATCCAAACGTCAACTAGCTCTAATACCACTTGATCCGAAAAGATCTTTTAAATGACTATGGTTGAGTTATTAAGCATGTTTTTATTAACCAATTGGGAAGCTTTAAGAAAGATGAAGAAGTTATAGAAGAAATATAGCAGCCATATGAACATGAAAAAAACTGAAATGAAACATAAAACAACAACAAACCATAACACCAATGTGATAAGGGAGTTCGACAATCTCGCCTTTGTCTCAGTGGGTGAAGCTTTCTTATTTCTGTTCAAAGCTCAATAAGTACATCACAATAGTTATAAAAGGATACAAAACTGATCTGGCATTTTTCTACTAGATCTCTAGAACCCAACAGAAGAAATGACACTCAAATTGGATGACCAAAGATCCCGTAAATGGCCTGCAAAGGTGCACTCCTCAAAAACTTCCTTACATACAAATGTCTTTGGCTTGGAAAATGTTCAGCATAAACCTGCTCTGAATCTCCTCTCATGGAATCAATAAGGTTTGGTTTATATATATTTGAATTTCGTAACCATCTCCCAACTTCCCCCCAAGATATGGCCTAAAAAAGGGCCCAATATCCCCCCAAAAGGGCAAAAAATCTCCAAAACTGCCCAAAAACTCAAATCACTATAATATAGTTTACAAACCCACTATTGTAACAAAATATCAAAATTATACCCAAGGCATGTTGCGTGCTCCAAAACAAGGTCATATGGAAATAAATGGCCAAGCATTATCCCCCTAGGGGCTGCACGCTGGTCCCTCCTTCGTAAACACTGGTCACATGTCACTAATCAATAGGACCAAGTCTTGACCTCTGCGCACTAGAAAATGGTTATATCCCCGAGTCTTATGGAATCATATGCACTAGAGGTTAAGCCTAGATTCGTGGCACCTGTGCCCTTTGTTGAAACGGTAGTGGAGTGCCCCCTTTAAGCTGTGGTTATGTGGAATGATAAAGCCACGGGCTGGGGCTAGGCCCTAGCCCCCTTCCGCCTCCGCTTATACAATAAAGCCACTTCAAATATATTAATGTGGACTTGTTAATACAAGTCCCACCATTGGTGTGTTGGAAAACAAACCTTTCCAAACATGTTCCCCCATGCTAGAGGTCACGGGTTCGATTCCTCTAGGCTCCAAAAATTTTATCCAAACAAACAAATGATGGGGTGCCATGTGGCAGCCCACGTCTGGGCCACATGGCACTTTTTTTATTTTCCCACAAAATGTATCACTTGTCGAAATGGAATTGGACCATTATCATCTTCCCAGTCAGCCTGCTGCTATGCTGCCATGTGTCTCAATGCTACGTCATGCTGACGTCAACATTGACTTTTTTGCCTGTTGACATGCTGACTTTTTACATGTTTGGGAAAACGAATAGAACGCGATATCAGGAGAATACGATGTTCATTTGATCCCATTCAAGTTGTGTTAGGTTCTTCTTGATGAGGCCTACGTACACGTCCGTTGTGAAGCCATTCTGAGAATTTTTATTTTTAGCCTTTTTGAGCCCCATCAAGCTCCTGGATCTGATTTTGGATCAACCGGGAACCCATGATACCACATTAGTGGCCAAATAATCCTGGGAAGAAACAAAAAAATACATAGTATCACCTGGTACCAGTTTTCCCAAAAAAGTGGCCAGCAGCGTGACTAAAGGAGGAGGATAACAATCACCACTAGAAGATGCATGATAAAGGATAGGTGCTAGACTCGCATGGGAAGACCCATTCAAAACCCTATGAGGAAAGGAACCATATACTCCCAAGACCCCATCCATAGTCGAAGAATCATAAAAAGAAGAAGTGACAGATGAGGTGGCACTGAGAGACTACTTACCCACCAAATACATCACCCATTGACTAGCCTTCACAGATTGAGGCAGAAACATTTCCTTTTCCACAAATACTGGGTCCAAGGATTTTTCCACCGGTAAAAAGGGGGTCCCCAAGCTTCCATTTTTTGCATGAAGATCCATTTTCGTCACCTCAAGTCCACCTTCTTCCAATCGCACATCTGTAGACGACCTTTCCTGCTCAACTGGTTGCTCATCTCCCTTAGTAAAACGTGATTTCCCTATGAAAGGTAAAGTGTAGTCTGCAACCCTGTGACCATAAACATGGAAACTATGACATCTGAAGGGGATACCTTCATACTCCAATGTTTGAACAAAATACCTAGACAAGGATTCAATAACAAATTCCTGAAGAAGACTCGACTGAAGATCTAGCCACACTAGAATCCTAGCCATCGACATATGACTCAACTCTTAAAAATACATGTCCACTTCAATGAACCTACCCAGCTTGTTCCCAATTGCTACAAACCTGATAGAGTTCTAGTATTGCATAGGAAGACACGACAAACAAACCCAGATGGGTTCCTCATCCACCCACTCCTTCTTGGAATCAAAGGTTGGAGTCCACCTTTTGAGAACAATATGCATCCCTACCATACTCCAAACCTTCAGAAAAACCCAATTTGCATCCTCCTTGGAAGAAAAAATAAATTAAAACCAACCTTTTTCCAAAAGTCGGATGAGTGACATCTTTGAAATATTGCTATTCCAATTTGAATTAACCCATTCCTTCAAGAAATCCATACCCAGTTTTTTCCCCCTTACTCTATCGACCATTGTCTGGTCAGATAATTCTACCACCCTTTCTATATCTATATCATCCCCCAAAACTAGGCGATCATAACTTTTCCTGTCACGAGCACATTGAGTCCCTTTGCGTGAAGAAGTTTTTCTCCCCCCAACACCCTTCTAGCCCTTTGATAACCTCTCTTGATCCAGATTTTATGAGGAGAATGAAATGAATAAATATTATTAAAATATGCTTAACAAAGAATAACAGAGATACAGTAAAAATGGTTTTCTATTCGATAAGGAAATAAGTTGAAAATGTAAAATGCAGCGGAAAACAAGCTTGCTGGAATGGTGGCGGCTTATCTATGAGAAGAGATGTGACGATTGCACTCATTCGCAAGAAGATGATTACAATGAGGCTCTGAAGAAATTTTTACAATAAGCATGAATTCCAAAACCATAGACATCTGAAAAGCTAACCCTAGGAGATGAAGCGCCAAAATTCATGTGGGCCCCATTGGGGTAAGCTAGTACATCAACTTCTTGGGGTCGTAACTTTTGCATACAATCTCTATTTTAGGTGAATGGTAGCCCGTTCGAAAGGTCTATCCAAGGAATACACATGTTTCCATAAAAATCTTACGTTGACATAAGTTTGACTATGGTGAGCCCTAAAAATGTTGTTTAGGGCCTCAAAACGACCCCGGAAGTCAAGGACCTAAAAACTAGGAAAAAATTGCCAAACTAGAAAACTACCAATATGAACCAGTTGGAATAGGTGGGAGGCCACCGAATTCCATCAGGATCAATCCTCCCCCATTAGGAAGAAATGGTCTCCATTGCATTGAGTTCCCCCATCAGATGAGGAAATTTTTGTTGAATTTGGCCCCGGGTGAGCCACTTGCCTTGGTGCAGGAATTGCCCTGCTTTGACAACTCAATAAAGTTGGATCCTTTGTTGTCGAGTTCCCTTGATCTGTGTGTCTACAATATGATCACTGGATTCTTGTTGCATGCAGTCAGGGTTGATGTCTATTGGTGTCAACTACTCAGCTATCTATGAGGTGTCCAATAATGGTGGGAAATATGGTTGAAGGAGAGCCACATTGAAGACTGGGTGTAGGCCAAGGAAAGGGGGAATGTTAAGCTCAAAATATTTTTCACCCACAACCTTGGTGATGGTGTATGACCCATAAAGAAGTGGGTGAAGCTTCCATTGGGGCCCTGTAAGGTGTTCTTTTTGCAAGTGCAACCAAAATTTGTCACCCACCTAAAACTTATGTGGCACCCGATGTTGATCATGGCGTTGTTTGTACTTGGAATTGGACTTCTGTAAAATATCTTGAACCTGTTGGTGGATGCGCTGGATCCACTCAATGAACTGGGTGGCTTTGTCAACTTCTAGTGGAGGAGGGGATGATTCGGTCGAGGTGGTCGCCAAGGGTAGTGAAACATCCATGGGGCCCAATGGTTGGAATCCCAACCCCACCTAAAAGGGGTTGTAGCTAGTCGAGCTATGCAGGGCTCAGTTGTAGCTATGTCGAACATAGGGAAGACTCTCATCCCATGTGTGGGGGTGTTTGGAATTGTACATACCCAAGATATGTATGATCATCTGATTGATGACCTCAGTTTGGCCATCTATCTAAGGGTGGAAGGCAGTGGATTTGGTGAGCTTGGTATCTAGCAGTGACAAGAGGTTAGACTAGAATGTGCTGAGGAACTGACTGTCCTGATCTGAGATAATGGTTTTTTGGATCCAAAAATGTACCCATACTCGTTCAAAGAAGAGCTTGGTAGTGACCTCTCCTGTAATGTTCTTCTTGTAGGCGACCAAAATCGACATCTTGGAAAAGCTATCAACAACCACAAAAACACAGTCATTTCCCCTCTTGGTGGATAGGAGGCCCGACATGTAGTCCATTGATATGGATTACCATAGCCTGTCAGTAGTAGGTAGAGGGGTGTACATGCCATGTTTCTTAGTGTTCAGTTTAGAAATAATGTAGGTGGTGGAAGACCTTATACACTTGTTGACATCCTATCAAAGTTTTGGCTAGTAGAAATGTTTCTGCTACACTGCCACTGTCTTTTCGATGCCAAAGTGTCCTGCCACCCGACTATAGTGATCTTCCAAAATTAGCTTCATGCACTCTCTTGATTGAACGCAGAGATGGCCTGGATGGAACAACAACCCATCCCGAAGATGGAAATTAGTGACCACTGAGTTTGCGCCCAACATTTGGTAGGTGGCAGAGAAGTCAGGGTTTGTCTCATAGAGGTGAGGCCATCCGGAGGTCTTTTGGCCACAAGAGTCTAGCACTGTGGTGAGTGCCACGACTGGAGGTTGGCTAAGGAAATTAACAACTCGGTTGGTACTTCTTGTTTTATACTTGATGTTGAGGTGGAACTGTTGTAAGTAAATGGACCACTTCTGATGGCGATCATTGTACAATTTTCCATGGGTCTGCATGAACTGTAGTGGGTTGTGATTAGTGTGGATGATTGTTTCCTTCCCAAGAATGTAATGTCTCCAATGGTGACATAATTTCAAAATGGATTAATTTTATTTGTCGAAAGTAGGGTACTTACAGACAACATCTGATAGTGTCTCACTATGATATGCCACGAGGTGGCCGTGTTGAGTGAGAATGACGTCGACAACATAGTATGAAGCATCTGTTTCAACCTTAAAGGGATATTGCAGTTACGGTAATGAAACTATTGGGAATGAGCACAAACATTGCTTCAATTCATCGAATAATTTTTTTTGGGACAGGCTATCGCCACCCCTAATTACTTGGCTGAGGGCCCATGCAATATGAGAGAATCACAACACGAACCTGCGATAGAAATTGGCGAGGCCCAAGAAGCTCTGAATTTCAGTGAGTGTGGTTGGGGTTGGCCAGTCATGGATGACCTATATCTTGGTTGGATCCACACGCACACCATGTTTTTCAATGATGTAGCCTAAGTAATGGACCCTGTCCATGCCAAAGGAGCATTTTTCCAAGTTTTCATATAGTTTTTGTTGTCTCAGGGTGTGCAAAACCTGCTGAATATGCTGCAAGTGTTCCACCCAAGTCTTGTTGTAGATGAGGATGTCATCCAGATACACCACTACAAAATTATTGGTGAAAGGTCACAGGATATCGTCCATCATCCTTATAAAAGTTGTTGGAGCATTTTTCAAACCAAAGGGCATGACCGACCATTCAAAAATACCTTATTTTGACTTGAAGGCAGTCTTCCACACATCTGTTTGTTCTATTGGGACTTGGTGGTATCCAAACTTCAGATTAATCTTATTGAAGTATTTGGACCCCGTGAGATGATCAAGGAGGTCGTCGATTCAGGGAATTAGGTACGAGTTCCAGACTATGATTTTATTCAGAGCCCAGTAATCAATGAAGAGTTGCCAGGTCCCGTCTTTCTTCGGCACCAGCATGATTGGGCTCCCACAAGGAGATGAGCTGGGATGGATGTGCCCCTTGTAGATAACTTCTTGGATCTACCTCTTAATATCCTCATTTTCTAACAGAGAGTGATGGTAGACTGACCCATTGGGTAGCGGTGCTCCTAGGGTCAGATCAATGGGATGCTTGACTAGGCAGTGCAGAGGTACCCTGGTAGGAGAGGAGAAGATATCTGATTATTCTTCCACGACCTTATCCACTTGATTTTGTTGTGTGGAGAGATCGGGCGCCAAGGCCCTAGATGTGGCTACGATCTTTTGCTCACTCTGAGAGCGAATCACAAAGAAGACAAATTTCCTTTTCTCAGAGATTACCTTTATGCATTGCTTGGTAGAGATCAAGGAAATAACACTAGGGGGGACTGCCTCAGGTATCCTGTACAATTTCTTGTTCAAAATAATAATAACACTACAAGCCCTAGACTCATATACAACATGACATTTCCATAAAAAAGTTTGGCCCAAAAGAAAATTACAAACTTCGAGAGGGGAACATCACACAATACCTTGTCTTTGAAGGGCTTGATGTCATATGACAATCAACACTGTTGGTTGACGTGAAGATCGCTTCCTTGGTGGAGCCATCTAATGGTGTAGGGATGTGAGTGTGGAATTGTCAGCAGGGCCAACCGCTTGAATACCTCTGTTCAGATGAGGTTCTTCTGTATCCCTCTAATAATGATGAAGTGCAACGGGGTGCCTTTTACCCACATCTGTGAATGGAAAAGGCACTTTCCCTCTTATGGATCGTCTTGTTCACCAGGCTAGAGCTTGGTGGTGGAAGCAATGGCACTGGGTTCAACATTAATGATCCCATTTCTGGTTTTGACTCAGAGTCAAAACCCGCATCTGATTCAAAGGCTTTCACTTTCGCCATCAGCGACTGCTTTGAACGACAATCAACAGTGTTATGCCAATGGCTCTTATGGAAGTTGTGCCACTTCTCGTTATCTTTCTTTGTCTTTTCGATGTCCTTTTTTTCTTGCGGATTGGATTGGTTGTCCTTATACTATCCATATTTTCTTTGTCCTTTTTTCAGTGGGCTGGGGTCGCCCTTTCCTGGATTTTGCTGTGCGGGGTTGCCAGGCCCAAATTTTCGCATCTTTTGTTTGAGCTTCTCCTCGATTTTGATGACATATCGATAGGCCGCTCCCAAGGACGAGATGTCTAGAAATTCCATTTCGGTATGGATGTATCTATGTAGAGCACCATGATACTTGAGCACCATATGTCACTCTAAATCTTTGATACCCATATTGGTGCACAAGGTATGGAATATATTTGTGAACTCTGGCACTTATTGGTCTCTTTCTTGCCGCAGTGTGGTCCATTTGGTATACAAGTCGTCATAACTTCCGACAGGGTAGTATTGTTCCTTAATAGCATCCCTAAAGGATTCCCAAGTGGTCATGACTATAAATAATGATGGTTCCTCTATTTCCTTTTGCTCACAAAACTTTTCCCACCAATCTTTGACTTGGGGAACGACTTTGAGGAGCACAAAAGTAATTTTTTCTCTATTCGAAAAGTTATAGACAAAAAAATACCCTTTTAGTAGATTCAACCACTTGTCTACAACATATGTGTCTATATGACCTTAAAATATTGGAATATCGATCATTTGTACCTTGAAGGGGGCAGCGCCTCTACTCGAGGAAGATGCGTTTCCTGTTGGTAGTCGTCGAAGGATTTGCACGAAACTATCCATCATCTCGTTCCTCTATTGCGCAAAGGCTTCCTCAAGAAATTTTTTGAAAGGATCTCCTATCTTGTCATATTTATTTTCTCCTACCATGAGAGGTCACTTGGGCGTGCGAGATATTTTGTCCTCAAGAGAAACAAGCTCGAGACCCAATTATTTTTACCATGACCTCATTGGGGACATGCATTAAGATGACAAGGAGCATACCATTCTGATACCACTAATACAAATTTTATGAGCATAATGAAATGAATACAGATTATTAAAATATTCTTAACACAAAATAATAGAGATACAGTAAAATTGGTTTTCTATTCAATAAGCAAATAAGCTGAAACTGTAAAATGCAGCGGAAAACAAGCTTGTTGGAATGGTGGCGGCTTATTTATGAGAAGATATGTGACGATTGCGCTCATTCGCAAGAAGATGATTACAATGAGGCTCTGAAGGCCTTTTTAAAACAAGCATGAATTCAAAAACCCTAGACATTTTAAAACCTAACACTAGGATATGAAATGCCAAAAGTCATGTGGGCCCCGTTGGGGTAAGATAGTACATCAATTTCCTGGGATCGTAACTTTTGCATACGATCTCTGTTTTAGGCTCATGATATCCCGTTGGAAAGTTCTATCCGAGGAATACACATGTTTCCATTAGACTCAAACTCTATTTGTATTCTAACTATGATGAGCCATTAAATGTTTTTTAGAGCCTCAAAACGACCCCAGAAGTTAGGGACCTAAAAACTAGGAAAAAACTGCCAAAGTGAAAAACTGCCAAAATAAACTAGTTGGAATAGGTGGGAGGCAACCGACTTCCATATGGATCACCTCCTTGTATGAGTTGTGGAGTATGGGTTTTTCCTGTGAGGGTTCAACTACCATTCCCTCCCTGCCTATCACTTCAACCCTTGTGAAATCACCCACATCCTTCACCACTCCCCCAGGGTTACTTTCCACATCAAGAAGAACATTTGATGATGAAAAGGTATTGTTGATACTAATCCCTAAATATGCCTTTGGAGATGATCCCCAACTTCCCCCCTCAACAAGGTTCCCTATACCGGGGTTGCTACCACCCGAACTGACTTCCCCTAGGGATGAGAACATTTCCAAATCATGCCCCACAACCTGAAAATCACTCCTTGAGTAACCAACATCCAAACCCATAGAGAAAACCAACCCATTTGAAAATGACAGATCATTTGTGGGTGTAAACCCCAAACCTGGCTCAACTGACAATAGATCCTACGAACCCACAAAACTCTCTGCCATTACCCTCCCAGGTTCACTGACAACATATGTTGGATTCCCTGTCGAAATATCCACCCAATCCGCACAAGTCGACATCATGCCCTCCAAAATTCTAGTCGCCTCCACACAATATGGCTGAAGAAACGAATTTAAACTGTCGCAAACTTTAGAACTGTGGTCGCCCACTTCTGCATCCCCTGCCATAGAGTTACCCTAATCCCTACTCAAAACCAGACCCCAGACCACACCTTTGCTACAACCAATAGCACCCCCAACCTGTAAAACCTACCAAGAACCCTAGAGAACCTCCATCTCCCCTTCATCCTTCATCACCAAGAATAAAATTGTTTGTTTTTTTTAAATTATATTATATTCAATAAGTATCAATTTAAAAACATTTCCTAATTTTGTGGTGGCAGGTGCAAGAGGGGTGCTTTATGACCTAGGAGAAATAGAAATTTACTTATGCATGGAACATTGGTAATTCTTCGAACAGTCAAGGAGAGGCCTATGAAGTATTACAAGGATTGAAATTGGAAAAGGATCAAGGTATCATTGATATCATAGTGGTTGGAGACTTGTTGACAAAAATTTGGTCATCTATATTTTCCCGCTCCTTGGATTCATAAAAGAATTGATATCAAAAGAAGACATTTTTTAACTTTTATAAATTCATTCTACATCCCTCAGTCTCAGCTTCGCCACACATTTTTTGGATCAGAAATCCATTTTCGTATGCCTAAGTTATTCAAGATCTGGTCCAGAGATCTAATTTTGAAGAATCTTTCTAAGTATTATGTTCTTCTATCCTTTTTCGAATTTTGGCTAAGTATTCTCATCACTTATTTCTCTCACCTTTCACCTTTATCCATCTCAACACTTAACCATTTTTTCTCCTTATCTCTCCACCCTCTCCACTCCCTTATCCCTTATCCTCCCATACTTAGCCATATTTCAAGCCAAATTTCAATCTATGGCGAGGGGTGGACACCCATCATGCTCCTTCACCCTTCCCCCTCACCTTCCTCACCCTCGCTCCTGCTATCTACATTTCTCCTCCCTCACTTTCCTCATCTACATTTCTCCCCTTCCAACCTAACTAATCATCTCCTCATCAGGTTCAAGGGTTCACGGGTTCGTGGGCCTTCATTTCCATCCACTTGCTTATCTCATAATTTTGTTTTAACACTTAGTCATTTTTTCCGTTTCGTGGGTTCGATCCCTCCTCCTCCATTTTTCGTGACCTTCAATTTGCACCCCAACATACATGATCTACATTGTGACCATCAACCTTGTAGTGGGCGTCGAGCTCCAAATTATCTCATTCCTCTTGTATGAAAGTCTGGCCGACCGTTCCTCCACACTTAGTACATTTTTTATCATCTATACAACCACGGGTTGGTGGGTTCCCGGGTTGGCAGGTTCATAAAAAAATTATATTTGATTTCCCTCTCATCTATCCCCGTATCCTACAAATTACCCCATTGAATTTCCCTATCCACAATTTTCCCTCCTCCCCTCTTGTCCCATCTCCCATACTTAGCCAAATTCTCAAAGTTATTCCAAGGCATGAAAACCAACAAATGAGGATATGACACATAGCAACGGATAAGGTCATCAAACGTGGCAACATACAATTTGTGACATATGGCGGAATATTATTGGCTATATTTGGCATCTAATGAGTTTATGACACATGGTATATGACTTGACAATGAATTAGTGATGACTCAGTGCTGACTGGGCATGAGGTGGATGATGACGAGGTTCCAAAAAATTATTATTTTATTCAACAACTTTCCAAGGGCCAAATCCTCCAAGCTCCATAATTTATTCTCTTCTTTGTTTCTTGCTAAGTGTATGAAACACTTAGAATTGTATACCACGAAGATTTGTAATATCCCAATGAATGTGGGATAATATTTATGAATAAAAGTCGAAATGTCAAAGAGGGAGAAATGGATTTGAAATCAAAGGCTGAGAATTCCCCAAGACATCAGATCGACAGTGGTTGAGTCACAATGTTGCAGAGGCCATAACTTGAGCTCCATGTGTCAAAATTGCGCAAAATTTATATATTTGGAAAGGTATTTCAACGTAGAAGATGGTGGTATAGGTTTCAAGTGCTAAAAGTTGATATATTTTTCTCATAAATTAAAATATTAGTCAGCTTCATTTTTAATGGGCCTGCGTGACAACTCAACTTCACGAGCTCATATATTGAGATCCGGGCAATGGATTTTCGCAAAATTTATATCGTTGGAAATATAAGACGATGAAGATCATATCAGAAGTGATTTACATGGCTACAAATTTGATTATCATTCCCTTAAAATTAAAACACAGTCCTCCTATTTTAAATGGGAAATTAATTAAATTGTGAAAATAAAAGTTTATTTAAAAAAATTTATTAAAAAGGAAAAGGGACCCATTTTAGATATGTATATATTGATGATATAATTTCATTAATGAGGAATTAATGAGCCACTAATTAAATGGAATGTTTCAAGAAGAAACTTGTACGGGAATTTCAAGAGAGGAAGAAAACCCTAACTACTCAAGTAGTTAGAAAATCTCTTCTTAAAAAGAGAAGAGAGCCTTCATTAAAGGTTCCAATAATAGAGTATTGTTAGAGGGGAAGAGAAGAATATAAAACGAAGAAGAAGGTACATCCATGGATATATAATCAAGCTTATGATCAAAATAAATAAATCTTCATCTTCTCCATTCTTTCTATTCTTCTACACCACTTCCGATAGCTTTATGCTTGAATCTCGGAGTTGGGCACAATGTTGAGTTGTTGAGTGTTTTTCTTGTATTCTTTTATATACTTTTCTTGTATGATCATGGAGTATTTGCAGGCACATACATGGATGTCAAATTTTTGGTAATGAAGAACATTTATCATGAATAAACTCCACAAAGAATTGCTTTGGGGTTGATCTTAATTGTATCTTGTAACTTTGAGTTTTAAGTATGAGATATTTGAGGTTGACCTATAATTTCTCTTTTATTACTAATTGCAGTACTCTATTAAAATTATTTGATATGATCAAATCATTTTCTCCTATTTCTCATGAAGAAGATATGGATGTGTTTATATATTATTAAGAAGATTGTGTGTGATGTTGATGACAATTTAATTTTTATGTTGAAGCCCTCCTTCAATATTTTCTTATTGTAAAAAGACTTTTGTTGCACATAAAGATCATATTGGGATATTGAAGAACCATTTTCATATAAATCCAAGCAATAAATATTTGGGGTTTGCTTCCTAGCACTCTCCCTAATCCAAGATATTCAAAGATATATCTTTTAGCCAAAGAGGAGAACCACCCCTCTAAAAATGAAGGGGACTAATGTCCTCATGAGGTAGTCATTTCGGTCATGATGGATTCAAGAATTAACAAGACTCCAAATTGTTAATCAAGCATGCAATATTTCTTTCCTATCCAAAGAATATTCACATTCATGTCATCATAAGTGGAATCCACCTTGAAATACAATCTTTTGACACTATAAACTTCTTTCATGTGTTAAAAGAGATAACAACAAGGAGGAAGACAGGAAATCCATTCGACACTAGGAAGGAGTTCTCTCGATCAATGAAATTCAATTCATCGAAACCATCCCATGACAAGCATATCTTCATTATTGTTTATCTTTTGGGGAAGCTCTTGGTTCTTTATGTTAAAATTTTGGTATGCTCGTTTAACCATAAACAATGTCACATCATTTTCACCCAACCGTAGGCATTCACATATGCCACCCCCGAGCACAATAACATTTTCTTAGATAGAATGATTCCAGAAAATCCACACTAGAACCAACTGATAAACCCTAACCAAAAACACCATTGTTGCAATGGAAACACAATACCAATAGAAGCGCACAAGAAGAAGATACCAGAAAGACTGAGAATACTCGACCACATCTGTTGCACGACTCTCTCCAAACTTTCACCTCCATCTGTTGAAGCTGCAGCTCCTTAGAATTGTGCACTAGTCGAGTGAGTGAGTGAGAGTGACCAAATGAGCTAAGGTGCCTCCTTATTTATACTAATCTGTTCAAGTGACTTTTCGAGGTGGGGCCAACTTCTCTTTCTAGGCCTTCTAATTCTTTATTATTATTCTCCTTGGGTTGACTTATCTTCTAGGGTTTTCACACATCTATTTAATGGTTCTCTTACTCCCAAAATATTCTATTCTAAGTACAAAGGTTACACATGGAGGTTAATACCTCTCATTGCTACCAAAACATCAACACTCCCTCTTAGCTAGGGAGGTATTAACTGAGATGTTCTTTATGTAATGGTCTCAAACACATCCATCCATCTTGTTATCCCCATTTTGTGGATAACTAAGGAGATGATGTCTCAAGGTCCTCGGGTTGTAGATATGGAGTGCCGAGAGAATACATGACCAACAATACCCTTTTCACAGATGGAACACCCACTCACCACCATAGATGGTCACAGGTTTACAGATGGCATCCACCACACTAGTTGGCTTCCAGAAGGTAGTGGGCCTTGCTCCTTGAGGTACAAGTCAATATTATGGTGAGCATCATTTCAATATCTAATCCATTTGATTATGTTGTATCTTAGATTTCTCTAGATTTCATGATATGCACTTGGACATTATGTATTTTTCCCTGCTTCACATTGGTGGTTGACATTGTGCCCTAGTAAGTGGTCTTCTTTGGGAATTGGTTTGTTCTTGGGAAATCCCTTAATGAGCCATCGTATTGTTCTCGACCATACTTACCATTTTCCATCATTATTTGCCTCCATTTCCTTATCTCTTGGGATTTTAGGGTGTATTGACCCAAGAAGAGGTTGTCCCTCATTCTACGAGAACAAGGGGATAAAGGCCCAAAGGGGTTGGTTTTGGGTAAAAGATAAAATCCTTATATAAAATTTCCATATGCTTCGCCCATGGATCACCCAAGAAAGCAATAAAACACTTATCTTTCAATAAAAGGGGACCCATAATATAACAAAGAAATGATTGAAGGGTAGATTGAAGGATAGGAGGTCTCATCATGAGACGACCTATCACGTCTATGAATATCTAGTGGTATGACATTGTCATTATCTGGTCACCAAATCAGGGCAGAGACTCTCAGTTGCATGGATGAGAGAAAGGGGATCTCATCATGAGCCAACCTTATCATTTCCATTAGGTATGTGTGGGTGACACTGCCACCATATGGTCACCATGCAAGGGAAGTGACCTTCAATCTCTCCTTATACTATTATGAAAGAAAATATAAAGACATAAAGATAAAAGGCAAATGATGGGCTTGGAAAAAGTGCATTGTGGACGAAGGTACCACACACCCTCTACAAAGGCACCCATGACTGAGACATTGCAACCCCTAGTATGTCATGAGCCCTATGCCCATTGAGTCTTGACCACATCCACCTCATACACCTTATATGAATTAGAGAGGGACCTCTTGGAGGCTCTCTTTGACCTAGGGCAAGATCTACCCAATATGATACCTCGTCAACCCTCCCATACTTAAGCTCGACAAGTCACATAGTGTCTTTGAGATGTTAATTGTTTGATACAGTAATCTTTGATGCACATGCTTAGATGGATTATTTATTGATTGGATCCACTTATCATGATATTATGACTTGATATCCTTGGAGAGTGTGTTCATTTGTCTTTGCAGGACCTAGATGGTGGACATTTTTGTGAGAACAAGCCTAGCTTGGGCTTTCATGGGGCTACAAGCCCACAAGTTGGATCCGAGGGGCCCACATGCCATATGAGAGAGAGATTACCTGGATGGCCTTGATGATGACTTGGATGACCTAGCCCACCCATTGTTTTCCAAACGATCTTCCCATGAGGGGAAAAACATCCCATTTTTTAGCATGATGTCATGATATTAGGGGGGGCTAGGGCTTGGTGGTGAGGTGCCACTCATTTGCACTTGAACGTTTTGAGGAGAAGAGGGTCTTAACCATGATGAGATCACCTAGATGCTCGACACATGGAATTGGGAGGCCCTTCCATAATTCTCCAACACCAACGACCTCCTCAAAGTGGCAAAACATCCCCTAAAGGGGTGACATCATCCTAGATTAGGTTTTAATTTGTGCAAAAGATGAAATTTTAAGTGAATTGTTTAATATTATTATGTTAAGGGGGAAATATTGGGGTTTTTGACCCCTAATATTATGTTTTACTCCTTATTTTGTGGACAAGCTATCACTAGCATATTTGGCCCATTTTGTGATGGTTGTTTCGATGATATTACGACGTTATGTCATTGATATGGTGACGAATTTAGAATCTCTAAAACGTCGGTTTAGGTGACGTGGCATTTACGACGAACTTGATCAAACGTCACATAAGCGATGAAATAGACAAACAATCTCAAACCAACTTTTCATCTAAATTGCAACAACAAATTTTATAGTTAAACCGATGCATCAATAGAAGTCGTCGTCACATATTCGACGACAACTTTTTGTTGTTTATGTAGATAAACCGACGCAACAATAGAAGTTGTTGTCGCATATTCAACGCCACTTTTCGTTGTTTATATAGCTAAACCATCGCATCAATGGAAGATGTCGTAGCCTATTCGAAAACAACTTTTTGTTGTTTATGTAGCTAAACCGACGCATCAATAGAAGTTGTCGTCGCCTATTCGACAACAACTTTCCGTTGTTTATATAGAAAAACTGTTGCATCAATAGAAATTGTGATCGCACAGGCGACGACAACTTTTCGATGTTTATATAGCAAAACCATCGAATCAATAGAAAATGTCGTCACCTATTCGACAACAACTTTTTGTTGTTTATGTAGCTAAACCGACGCATCAATAGAATTTGTCGTCGCCTATTCGACGACAACTTTCCATTGTTTATATAGAAAAACCGTTGCATCAATAGAAACTGTCGTCGCATAGGCGATGACATCTTTTCAATGTTTATATAGAAAAACTGTCACATTGATAAAAGTTTTCGTCGGATATGCGACGACCAAAATTTATTTAGAAAAAAAAATAAAAAATTATTTTGGGCATCAATTTTGATATTATTATTATTATTAATATTAATATTAAATCCCAAAGGGTATTGCATGAGGCCCGTATTGATTTCACAAAGCCTTGGGACTTCTTTGATCGAGATTATCAAGGCTCTCCAAAAATGTGTGGGGATGGAGTCATACTCTTTTTAGATCATTACCACTTCTTCTCCTTAAAATATGGAGCAGGACTGGGAGCAAATAACATGGTTGAATTATACACCCTCTAGATGTTGATGAAA